>CAJPEV010000651.1:0-19957 GCA_905338385.1 Darwinula stevensoni | reverse complement strand
GGGGGGGGGGGGGGGGGGGGGGGGGGGGGGGAAAGACGGGATTTCCCTCGAGCCCCCCCTTTCAATGGCGACATTCATCGCGCGCGGATCGCAATAATCAGCTCTCAGAGATATTAAGAGGATGCAAAAAAAAAAAAAGACGGAATGAAAAGCTTTTATGCAAGATATTCGGCCGTCAATTATCCCCGCCGCTGAAGGAGCGGATATCTCCCGCTTATTCTTCGACAAGGACAAATCCCCGGCCCTAATGCACCCGCCGAAAAAAATATCTATCTTCGCCATTTTGCCATACTTCGGGACCGTCTCGCTTCCTTTGCCATTTCTAATGCGACTCATTTTTTCCCGCTTCTTTTTTTTTTCTGTTTCCCCTTCCGAAGGCTGATGGATCGGGAGTCTCTCGGAGCCAAGTCCTCGTCGGGGCAATTAACGAGCAATTAACGGGGAAACTTCGACGACGGAGTCGCGACCCATTAATCATGCCGGCATTAACCGATGATGTTTATAGGACATATTACGGAACGGAAACTTTTACCCGATATCCCATCACGAGGCGATCTCCCAGGGCAATTGGATTCCATTAGCCTGGGAAAATTGGCCTGGAGGATGTTCTCAGCCAACTCCAGACAGGAAGAGTCGAGGAAAATCGGAGGAAATGGAAACTTTTTTTTTTTTTTTTTTTTTTTTTACTTTGCCGGAATCCCATCTCGGCAGCGCGAAGGTCCGTGGGAAGCGAAGAGGCGGAAGAAGCGAAGAAAAATGAGCTCCCGTAATGGCAACGCTGCATATTAAAGCGGGCAGGTACCCCCGCGCTCCCAGGAATCCTCCCCCCCCGCGCTCCCGGGGATCCTTCCTCCGGGAAATCCTCCCCGCGGAATGGGAGCGTCATCAGTTCCCGCTGCAATCTCGGTTTCCTCTCCGCGCCTAATAACATGTTGGCCACTCGATGTTTCAACGCCCACGCCTGCAGGATCTTAGGCCTTGCCGGGGGTTTGAAAAATTGGTCTCTTCCGTTCCAGAAAAGGATGTAATGTTGATTGTGATGAAATGTAAATGCGATGCGGTGTAAATGGAATATGTAATTTAAATATTTAAATTAAATAATATGTAAATTGTAAAGCATGTAAATGAAATAATATGTAAATTGTAAAGCATGTAAATGAAATAATATGTAAATTGTAAAGCATGTAAATGAAATAATATGTAAATTGTAAAGCATGTAAATTAAATAATATGTAAAATAATCCGCAAATGTAAATGGTTTCTTGGGAGATCACCCAGAGAATGAGGCGATAAGAAGCTTCTCCGACTGGCGTTTTCTTTCCAATATCGATCAACGCAGGGAGATGGACTTCGATGGAAGCCCTGCGGGAAGGGGAAAATGGACACTTGTTGCCTCGACGGGGGAACTTCGGGATTGAAGCCAACTTTTTTTTTGGGGAGAGGGGGGAGGGGGGGGGGCGAGCGAAGTTCTTAATGGTTTTGGGGAGGGATTCAAAGGCGGGGGTTGAGGGGAGGAAATGTTGGGTGGGGGGGGGGATGCTCGTTTTTAATTAATTTCCGGTTCGGCGATTATCTTGAATGGGCATTTCGTACTCAACCTGAGTGAAAGAGTAAATCCCTTTTTTTTTTTCAAAAAAGGAAAAAAGCAAACAGGGAAAACAGTTGTTTCATTGTGTCCATGCAGAAGTGTGGAAAACCTTTTCCAAGGTTCCTACTTTTGCTATCGCCGGACATTGAAGGGAATGGTTCTCTTTCCTTCCGTTCCGCCCCATTCGTTCTAAATGGTGGCAATATTGCCCTGCACAGACTGATCACTGGCTTCCTGTCTCCTGGTCCTGGTGACTCTGCAGATCAGTACCGTCTTGATGTGCTTTTACCATACAGGATGAGAATCTGGCCAAGCGCGAAATCGTGGAATCGGGACAATCTGATCGCTCGCTTAAGGCGAGTTGTGTGCCTCGCTCACGCCGTCTGTGCACGCGTGAGTGGACGCTCCGCCGGGTGGAAGCTCAGCCTTTCTACTCGAAAGCACCACAGAATAGACTCGTATAGACTCGTATAGACTCATATCTCACGAGGCAAGTATCCCGCCTTTATTTCTGCATCACTGGAAGGAAGTCAATTAAGTAAACTTCGGGCATTGTCCAGACTACGATTCCAAATGCTTGGCACCGTGACCGAAGAATAGCCGTTCTTTTCTCGAAGCTCCACAGGAGAACCAAAGAACTGCAAAAAAAGAAGAGAAATCGCCTTTCCGGAAGGAACCTGGTCCCTCCATTACAGAGAAACGTCTTTTTTCGAGGTCGTCCCCAGAATCGGACTGGAGATGTGCGCGGGAAACCTTTTCAACCGTCTCTACCCATTAACGCCATTATGGAGGAAACTTGCACCTGCTGCAAAGTGGCCCGATGGAGCCTTTTTTATCTACCGGTCTGGCCACGCCAAGCTTGTTTCTTCTGTTGTCTCCCCCTGCCCGCCTCGTCCCGCTCCGACCTCCACCACACAATGCAGGAATTAACAGTTCCTTCCCCCCCCCCCCCCCCCCCCCCCCCCCCCCCCCCCCCCCCGATCCAAAACCCAGAATAAAAGGCCTCGTCCTCACAATCGGCAACGCTTTCATCAATCAAAATGTCGAATACGATTCATACGAAGTCCAGCACCCTCGACGTCTCCAATGCCTCTTTCTCCCCGCATTCCCCTTTATTCGCCGACACGATTGACCGAAATCGACCAAAAACGACACGTCTTCATTTCTGGGACCGAATCGACTCCAACTGAGTTTTCATTTCGTGTTCGAGCTGAGACTTTCACTAAATATAATCGTGTTTTCTAAATTTTCATGCGTGCTTGATTGATTGACTTATTTATTATAATGTTATTTTTAAAACTAAATTTAATTAAATTTAATTTTTTTAAGCTAAAAATCAAGGAAATTTGCAGAAATTAGGCAGAACGTCTTGTGTTCGAGGTTTCCCGGAAACCTAAACCTATTATTTAAACAAGAATATTTATTCTGCAGTAAAATTAAACCGGGTTATTCTGGAGCTCTCGATCAAGGGATCATTGTTCGTATTAATTAATTCAGTAATTAACTTTATTAAACCTTATTGTGAGACGATTCCGAGAACTGCATGGAGCTTCAAGCAACCCAATGACAAGGCAAGAAATTCTGCCCCTTTCGGAAGAGAAATAATAGTGCTTCTGCGATTTATTTTTAAAATAAATATTATTTTTTATTTATTTAAAAAAAAAAGAGATAAAGACAGAAAGAAAAGGAAACTGAATCCAAGAAGATAAAGAGAAAGAAGCTTTACGGTTGGACGGGCTGCAGTCCGATGGCAAAAATGGCATTAATCATCGCGAGACTATCCGGTTTCGTAATGGACTCCACAACCGATTCGCCTTGTTTATTTTGCGATGCATTTTTTAGAATAAATAATACTTTTTCGTTGTGTTTTTTTTTTTTTGGCTTGCAACATAAGATAACATTTATCAGGCGAAGATGGTTGACCCTAATATTGCTACATTTTAATGGTTCGACATCAAAATTTAAAATTTTATGTTTATCACAATGGATAAAAGTAATATTCAACTGCTTTCTCGATGAGGCTGGCGGATAAGGGAACGAAAGGCGACTCTAAATTGAAAGAATCACCATAAATCGAGAGTCTAAATCGAATCAGCCCAAATCGAAAGATTTGCGGTCGCGGCAGTTGGGTTGGAGTGGGATTCGAATCGCTTTCTGCAACAGATTCCCATTGAGTCGACACATCTCGTTTAAGGGCTGGCTGCGTCCTTTCAGCGGCGTCCTAATGCTATCTGACGTCTCTAAAGCGCTAATGCGGAAGTTGAGGTTACCGAATTGCGAGATGAGATTATTTCGTTCATAGCGTTCGAGAAAGAAGCGATCAGCGGCTTCGGTGGGATGGCGGCGATGATTCTTCTTCACATTAAATTTATTTTTTCTTAAATTAGTTTATAAATGATTAATGGGTGAGAGCCGTTCCTCAACTCCCCAGGCAGCACACCCACATGGGGTCAACGTTGGAAGCCCACATTGGGCCAACATGAAACGCTGACGTGCGACATGGCTTTTAGAAGAGGCTTCAAACTTCTGTATTTGTACATTATTGTTGAATATCGTATGACCTTGATCTTTCGGTCTGACTGGAACCACTCCAGCGAGTCGAGTATTACCCCATTCGATTGTCTCTCTCTCTCTCTCTCTCTCTCTGAGGCATTCACTTTCCACACTGGATTAAGACCCCATTGTGATTTCATCCATTACTCTTCTGGTTCTTTTCCCGCTCTGGGAGGGCCTGTCAGGTTAGATCCCTTGGGTGATCCTGTCTTTTATCAGACTCGGATCTGCATCTGCCGAAGAAGAGCCAGACCCACAATCAGGCTCCAACCTCTTGGATCCAGCATTTTTTTGCGACGCCGTCGGGATTTGTCGCAAAAATTCTTACCGGAACCTGTTTATTATATGGTTAATTTGGTGCTTCAACAACTGTAAACTCTCCATTGATGTCATCCCTAATAAGGATTTGCATTTTCACTCTTGTCATATTAATAACTAAAGTTTTGCATCCGATGAATTGTTTATCTGCGGAGGGTGAAGCTGAAAAGAAAAATTTTTTTTTCCGAGGCTGAAGCTTTCATTGTTCGTTCTATTCCCCCCAAATAAGCCTCTTTGATGACAAGCCGAAAGGGGAGGTAAGGCGATTAATATCTGATTAATCCAGCTGGCATATTGAAGACTTATTCGTGGAAAAACAGGGTTGCCACATGTTCAGGTGAGGTATTTTCGTCCTTCCGCGGAAACGCATGACCCACTGAACTTGAACTGACTGGATCCACCTGGCAACCCTGACCTAACATTCCATGTTCCACCTGGCAACCCTGACCTAGCATTCCATCTCCTTCGCTCCATCCGATGAGGTCCCATTTAGCACCTTTTTTAATACCCCTTTCTCCTCTGTCGGCTCCTTTCTCCAACCTCATCCATCACTTCTTCTTTCTTGGAGCAAGTGCGGTTTTTTGTTTAATGGAAAAAAAAGAATGAATTATATACAAGGATAAATCTACCGTAGTTTGTCAGGTGGGAAGGAGACCTCATCATTCCCCCATAGCGCGGAGCCGTCAAAATCTTTAAAACCTCATCGACGAACGCGTGATGAAGCCGAAGTCGAGGCGGCTGCTGGCCACAGCGACGGTTCTCAACGTAGAGCCCATTGACGTAGAGTCCATGGACGTAGAGCCCATCGCAGACCAGTCGAGTGACGATCAGCCTCCGCCTAATCGATGTCTATTAGGATTGATGGACCTTGCGAGACGGTCCATCGGAGATTTCTGGGGCAAGGTCCTTCGCCGGATCTCGATTATCTCGTTGATGACGAAGGATTTGCTTCGTTTATCCACTTGACAGGGTTTTAGATGAAGTGCTGCTTGCTACGTCTGCTACAGCAGAATTAGCAGGCAGCAGTTAAATTATTTTCCTGGACTTTCCGGCTCTTTATTCATAAAAGCGTTTCGTAGCAGGAGAATCTTCATTCACGAGATGGGAGTTTCTGAGCGTCGTAATCCCCAGACCTTATGAAGTTTTTATACCGAGTGATCTGATTACGTCGGTTTATTTCCTGGGATGGAGCAGTTCGTTGGTGCAAGTATTCGCTTTTAGCATCAGGGAGAGCTCAAAGTTTTCTCTTATATGCTTAATGGAACGATGATACAAGATAAGTACTGAGTAAATACGAAGAAAGGATGGATGCTTTCCGTCTGCATCCGCACAGAATCGTCACGTGACTCCGAAGCTCATCACGTGACCGCGGAGTTCGTCACGTGACCGCTCGCACCGGAAGGCGATCGGAAGCGAGCCTCGTCCAGTCATCGATCGATCGTCCTCTCATTCGCCTTGCATCGTTTCAGCCGGGCAGGCCGGATACGATTAAGTCTTCTTGTCCGGTTGTCCGGGGTCCCCGTTGGCCCGATTCCTTTCTCGGAGTCGTGACTCTTTAAATTTGTCAGTCGCTTCGTTTTAAAAATTATTTATGTGTATGTGAGTAGGAATAAAATCAGATTTTTTATATTTTTTTGTTTTTCCATTTTGCTTTTCCCATTCTAAGTATCTCAAGTCTGACGCATTCCATCAGCATAAATAAATTCTTCGTCGATTTGCAATATCAATTCCAGAAATCCCTTAATGTTGGACCATTTCGTTACAGAGTCTCGGAGCTCATCAGAGATCCAGCGTCGAGAGAAAGAGGGAAAACGAGAAGGATTCCGACGAGAAGATGGAAAAAAGGGCGCCAGCCTCATATCGTAAGCCCCCGCTATATTTCTTATGTGGATCTCATTCATTGGTCGAACGTGTCCCTGATGATATCGAAAATGGGTTTCCGGGTCGTAAAAAGACGACCCTCGAGGGAACGGTCGTGGCATGTCCTCCCCTTCGTTCCCGGAATACAAAAAAAAAATCCGAGGGTGGGGGGAACCACAGACAAATTTATTTATTCGTTTTTCACAGATGAGAGGAGAAATCCTCCGAAATATCCCTTGTGAATGTGGGCGTGATGGAGGAGGAATTGGATGGAATGGGGAGGGAGGACATCGGCTGGAGCAGGCCCGGGCCGGACACGGTGCTGTAGCCGCCGCCGCTGCTGCAGTTGTGGTAGAACTGGAACGGAACGGGAATAGTTATTAGTTTTGCACGGAATTGTTTGTTAAATTGTGGGCGTGAGAAAACTGGTCAAGATTAAGGGATTCGGGTGGGGCGGAAGGTTGAGTCAACATTGATCCTGGATGGAGTCAACGTTGAATCAGCATCGAGTCGTTGTTGATTCAACGTTTTGTGTTTCTTGGTGATCTTGAATGTCAATATCGTCGCGGATGAGATGCAGTTCGTGGACTGCTGAAGTCGGTAGCAGCTGCCAAATTTTGGTGGCGTTGGTGCAAAATTTTTTTTTTGTCTCAAGGATCAACACTCCATCATAAGCGTGCAAAATCCACGTGCCTCACTGCGAGGCACGTTCGCCTTTCGTGCGCTTCCGCTCGCCATTAAAAATTTGCAAAGTGTCGTCGACATTTTTCGACGCCTTGTCGCGGGTGGCAGAAAATTTGCACCGATTTGAGACGTCTCCCCTGTGGAAGATCGCCAATTTCCGCTCAGCAGAAATAGAAATAATATTTATGCGTTTCTTCCTTAACAATCATTCTCTGAGTGAAATGTAGCAGACAATTTCGGTGGCAATCTCACTCCTTGCCAGATCCGGCAATCCGGAACAAGTGGAGTAACATATATAGTCTCGAAGGACTTCATCCAAGAAAGCTATTGGTGTGTAGTTTACTCTGTTTCGAGCAGTCCTCCTACTCACCGGAAGTTGACCTATCTTACCACCACGCTCATGCCTATCGACAGCTACTGGACAAAATTCCAATAGCATGCATGCGACCCGCCCTCCACTTTGTTGACCGTGCGCTCTTTAAGCAATCGGGGATGCCGAGCAGGAGGAGGAGGTCCTGCAACGAAGGCGAACTCTGTCGTCGCGCTTACTGTTAAAGCCATGACCCAGTCCACTGTCTGGTAAAACTTTTTGCCTTTCTAGCCCCGAGAGCGATAACCATGTCTCTAGAGATTCTAAGTCGATTTTCGAACAAAGACTACCGTTAGATTCCCTCCATCGCAATGCCTGTTCCGTCAGAGTTTCAGGTTTATAGAGAAATTCCCGGATCTGTCTTCAATCCGGAGTACCACCAACCGTGGTAAATTTGTTTCAGAGAACGGTTGCTAATAATACCAATATCATATGTAGCATTTGTGCACATTTCTCACTTCGCCAAATGTCTTTGACGCAGATATTCTGCAGAGTCATGTGTCAAAATTGTTTGTAAATGGTTAATTCTTAATTTTTTTTATAATATTATTTTTACGAGTAATTCTTATGTTAATGTCTCTGCCTGCACTGCAGCTTGACCGATTATTATTATCGCATTTATTTTATATTATTTATTATAATTAACCATTGCATGTTAATATTTCTGGCGGTAAGATACGAAAGCCATGATCAAATACTGTACATTTGATTTTGATGAGTTTTCCATAATTCACCAATTCACGATAACATGAGCCTTCGATGATGACCTCGAGAGTGCCGGACCTCGAGGGTACCGGACCTCGAGGGCACGAGACAAGACTCAAGGCTCGTGCCAGGCGCATCCGGCGAGATCGCGCTCGGATTGCCCCGAATCGATACGAACCTCGTATGCGGATTACGCGATAATAATCTGCGTACAAGTCAGAGGGAAAAATGGGAGCCATGAAGCCTTGGAGACCCCGCAGCGCCCGTAACAAAGGAAGAAATGCGTCTCGGGACTTATGAGAATCATGAATCTCGGTGCGAAAAGGACCGGGAGACAACCGCGCTTTCATTTCTCAGGCACCCGGGGGATTGCGTGCATTAGATCCGCTTCAGTTTCTTGACAGTTCGGCTTTCTTCTTGGATTGCCGCTTCTGTCGCAGTCTGTTGCTCTCTATGGGGGCTCCGTGGACTTTCGGATTCCCATCGAGGAACGCGCGAGCCGTCAAATTTGAGTAAAATTTTGTGAAGATGCAGACTAGCTCGAGATGCACAATATCGGAAACGGATTCTGCACCTGCCAGATCTGCGCAAAAATGAATCGATTGCATTTCACCAGCAGATTTTGCAAGAATCTCATGAAATAATTTTTCGGGACAATTCCCGTCTTAGGGTAATGGGATTTCTCGTAAGCGGCTCATGCCTTCCCACCGAAATATCACCCGTGGGCTCCCCATCGATGGTTAGGCAATGTTTTTCCACTAAATCCTTGGAAAATTTCCAATTTCGCAAGTTTTTTGGTGGAAATCGTTCCGGAGATGAAGCTGTCACGATGCACATCGCAGAACCGACATGACGATGAGAAACGACAAGATGATGAGAAACGACATGCCGATGAGACACGACGAGATGAAGAGAGACGACAAGAGCGGTCGCCCTAATCGAGTCGACCACATGCAGAGTGGACCGTTAATCACGGCCAGACTTTCACGTCCTAAACTGTCATGCACTTTTCAGTTTAGGATGCGGCGACCTCATTTCTGCTTTTGGCTCTCATTACTCAAATGACATCAACTTGACATCTTGGAATTATAACAGCCAATCTCCGGCTAAATCAGACCGGGGCAGATAGTTGACCCAAAACGAACGAGATCCGGAATACGGGTTATTCTATGGTTATTCTACATGCGTTAAAATATTCAGCTTCTTTTCAGGAATCTGAAGAGCCATCGCTTATGAATGGCTTCCACGTCATCTTGGAGAAACCACACAAACTTCTGGAAGAGGTTCTAAGTTTTCTCCTGTAGACCGTCGCCGAATGAGGAAAAAAGTCGACGGAGGCACGTGATTCATGCCTTCAAGGTTTCTTGCCTCCTCTCTTCCAGACAACTTTTTGTTCGCGCTTCTCGGAACTTCTACAGTATGGACTTGCAAGAGAGGAGAAAAAGGAGAAAGAGAGAGGAGAGAAAGGTCGCGGATTGTGTTTTGTGTGACTCTGCGGTTCAATGCTACCACACCTTTCCTGGCTTCCACCACTTCGATCTCCTCCACTATTGGGGCGATTTCGACGAGGGAAAAACCATAGTTACGAGGAAATCCAGGACTAGTCTTTGGCGTATTCTGAATTGAACTAAAACAAATACCGGATTTGGTTGTTGGGGGTCTCAGCTATAGAAAAGGAGGAATTTTTTTATAATTCAGCCGGTTACTTCCACTCTCGCCCCAGTGGAATCTCGCCCCCGCATTCCGTTTGACAGGAATCACAAGATGTGATTTAATCTTTGACCTACACACGGTTGGAGAGAAAGTGCACGGGGGCGACTTTCCACGCTTGATTTCCGTGTCTGATACCCATATCGGCCTCAACCCATAAAAAGGGAAGGCAAGATCAACTCCCGGTTTCTAAGGCGGATACTGATACATGCCCAGAAGTGCAACCTAAACATGTTTGAACTCGTGGCTTCGATTCAGAAGGAAGAATCGCACATGGACGGCTGGTCATGCTGGAGACTGAGGGTAGCAGGATAAGGAAAAAAAAAAAATACAGGGATTGAGAGGCTCGGATTCACCGTCTCCAGAATTTATACTCCTATTTCGGGCATACAAAATTGATCTGAAAAAATATGATACAGCCCTCTATTATGTGGTGTCATTTGGGCAGACTTTCTGTTTCTTCGGAAGCGGTTCGTTCATATGCAATTTTCTTTTAGCTGTATGACCTAATTTGTGCATTTCATACCATCATTTGACTGCTACAAAAGATTCTTCATATGATCCTTCTTCATAATACCAATGATTTCTAAATCCACGAGGGACACGAGTTTCTATCCACTCCGTCATTTTCAGTATCCGTCTCACTCAGGGTGAGAAAGTGAAACTGGGATTTAACCCTACGTCTGCCTCGACCCTTTTAAAGGGTTGTGGCAGACGTGGTTATCAGTCACGAAATCAACGTTTGGAAAGTCGCCCCCTGCGAACTATCGCCCACGTTGATCGAGAGATGTGATAAAAGGGAAAATTTAGCAACTATCTATCAATTAGATCTCGGGGGCGAAAGTCGAAGACACCATTCAGCCAGAAATTAGGTGTTAAGCTTTTTTTTCTTACAATATTTTTATATTTTCAGATACATCGAAGAGGTCAAATTGCTCCAAGTCCATCAGCGGCCCAATGAGCCAATCGGCTTCCCATGAACCAATCGGCTTCCCATGAACCAATCGGCCGCCCCGGAACCAATCATCTCCCAGGAAGGCGAAATAACAGGTCAAGACGATTGCCAGTTCACACCCAGAAAGCACCAACAGCGACTGGATGCCGATCCCGGAAGCCCAGCGGCATGCAACATCCCAGGACAATCCATCCCAGGGCAATATTTTCTTTTTCTCCTCCAGGTCAGTTTATTTTTCCTACCAACTTCCCCTGAATCCCGAAGGAAATCAGGGACTCCGGATCGATCCTGATCATCAGCGATCTGTCGCTTCCATTCGCTTCTCCTTCTCTGACCGGGGATAAAAATAATCCGGCGTATCCCGAGATTATCCTTATAGCCGCCCGTATCGAAGTACGTTGAACTTCCGCTGCAGAAATCCGATCCGCATTTATTTTCGGCTCAGTGAGAAGCACCGACTCCCCCGAAATAGAAACCGCGGAGAAAACCGCGCTGTAACAATACCGTGTTCGTCCAGCTCATCCCGGCTTATCCGCTTCATCCCGGCTTATCTGCTTTTTTCCATGTTTCCTCGCGATAATGGAAAGCAAACAGGGCAAATCTCTGGGCAATGAAACTCAGGTCGGCTTGTACAGGCGCCGAATGACGTCATTCGTGACGTCAGAATGAAAGTACTTCCTCCGCGAATACCTGAATAATAATTAATTAATTAATACCATAATACAATTCAGGGTTCCCCGAGGTCTCTTGGCACGCGTCCGCTGAAGCGCAATTTAAGCAATTGCTTAGGATTGAACGAGCCGGGAATTTGCGCAAATGAAGTCATGAAATTCAGGTAGATAATGAAGATTCGCTGCCTCTCTTCTTCCTTTCACCATTTTCCGTCTGTCTTTCCGGCTTTTATTTATATATATATATTTCATTGATACCGCGGGACGTGGGGGTTAGAGAGATAACAAAAGGCCGAATGTTATTTCTCCTCCCCTGATGATGATGATGATGACGGGTCATCGGCCGAATCAACAAAGGATTCTTTCCTCTCGCGATACAAAAAGAAAACAATAAAAAAGGGAAGAAACAAGAAAAAAAAAAGAGGGAGAGGGGGGGGAAAAAAAAAAAAAAAATATATATATATATCATACCGTGGATCGGGTCGATCTCCATCTTTGCCGGCTCCGCGTCCATCGTCTCGAGCAGCAGCAGCACAGTATCCGGCCAAATGCCCTGCAAAACCCCAACAAATGTTGTCCTCAATGCACCGTATTGCCCTCAATGTACCATATTGCCCTCAATGCACCGTATTGCCCTCAACAACCTGAAAGTTCCGACATCGACCTGTCATGAAGAACGATGGAAACAAGGAGAGTCCTTGCCAAATCCTTGATTAAAGGACCGTCGCCGTTGATTGCCCTTCACGCCCCTTCGAAGGTCGGCAGGACAAAGCGGTCGGGCGGGTCCGGGCCTCTCAGGCTGCACATTATCATTTTTTTTGTATGAAAAGATGGTACGGGATGGTATCGAGGAAAGATGGGGCTGGGGAATGAGGCTTATGAGGCTCGGTGATCCGTGGCAGAGAGCGGCCATTCGGGAGGGGGGGAAGGGGAATATGGCTCAAACATAGAGGGGAAGGGAATAAGAATTCCCTGGAATAAGGATAAGGATAAGGATAAGGATAAGGATGAGAATGAGGATGAGGATGAGGGGTGGACCATATCCTCGAAGAGAAACCTAGCGTGTAACTATGGGGCTGCGATGATTATCATGAGGAAATGGGGGACCCGGGGATCGATGCGAGCCTGCCCGATCCAGCGTTTGCAGCAGCGTTAGCAGCGTTAGATCAGCCGTTTCCATCGGCCGCAATCGTCGGTCGAGAGAGGTTAATGAGATTTAAACGCGGGATGACCAAGTTCGGCGATCTGATACTTCGGCGGGGAATCGAATGTATCGGCACCGGATCAGGTGTATCGGCGAAGAGCGATAGCGTCACTTTCCTCGAACGAGTTTAATGAGGACGAGATCGAAAACCCGGTTTAGTAAATATGAGGACGGGCTTGCGTGTCTGGCATCACGAATCTCCCAGGTCGGAAGATGCAGGGTTGCCAAAAAGGGACCTCGCGCTTTCGTTAACAATCACCTTTATTATTAATATTTTAAATCATATTTTAAACAGAACTTTGAACATCGGAGTGTATTTTTGTCTGTTCAAATCGGAAATGAAGGAATAAACGGAACTAGATTCGAGAGGCGCACAAAGAACGAAGCTACTTTTTGGCAACACTGGGTTTGTTTTGGCAACACTGCCTTCTCTCGGTAGTCTTTGCCCCACGATACAATATGCAAAAAAGGCTGTTTTTATTGCGATGGCCTCTCTGGGGCCATGGACAGAGAGAGCAATCCACCTCCCCTGACATCCTCGTTTGTCTTCGGGCCGGATTTTCGACCGGGGAATTAAGGGCTGAAGGATTGGGCTGAAGAATTAAGGGCTGAAGATTCCTCTTAGCATTGACATGGAGTGCGTTGATGAGATTTCTCGGAGATCCACTTTCTTGGTTTTTCCTTCACCTCATCCGTGGCTTTTTCGGGATCTCTGAATTTGAAGGAACGAATAAGAATCTCTGAAGGAAAGGGAGAATCCCTGAAAAAAAAGGGGGAATCCCTGAAAAAAAAGGGGGGAATCCAGTGTTTGTCCATCTTCCTGAGAGGATGAGAACTTCACTCCTCGCCAAGTACGCGAAATCCCCCGCGTAAATTTCCGCGCAAAATATGGGAAATGAGATAGAAAAACTTCCTCGACCAGAGATTACCACTCCGGCGAGACCAGCAATTACCACTTCCACGAGTCCGGCAATTACCACTTCCACGAGTCCGGCAATTGCCACTTCCGGAGCGACGTGGAAAGTGCATACGCTTTACGGCAATCGCCACCGTCTCCGGCCGTAACCTTAAATACCGAGTAACTCCCCCCCCTGCCCCCCTTCTGCCCCCCTTCCCCCTGCCCATCCGCCCATCTGCCCATTTGCCCCATTCTTCCGGGATTATCGGGTTTCTTGGCGTAAAGTGGGAGTCTCTCCTCCACTTCCGCGATATCCTAGTCCATAAATCCGCCCTAATCCGGGGATTTCCCGCCGCGACTCCGGAAATCCCAGCTCCTCCGTACTGCGTTCATTACAATATCCAATTTTCTTACAATGTAATGTTTTTTTTTTTTTACAACATCCTATTTACCATTGTATACCATCGAATTTCTTCTATAAAATTTTTTACAAAATCAAATTTCATTTACAATCTATACATTTTTTTGGACAATAACGAACTTTTTTTTACCATACGGAATTCGTAACAATATCGGGACCCAAACCCCGAATTTATTAAAATACCATCTTAAAAAGAAAAATCGTATCATCCCCGATTATCATATTCCTCCCCGCCACGGTTAAATGGAGGAAAAGATTTTTGATGTCTCCCTTCCTCAATTAGCAAGCAGAAGAGGAACTTTGCAATGGAAATGACCGTGTAACGATCCCAATTTGCATTCGGGCAGAAACTCATTGAAGAGATCCAAGGGGTGAAACCTCGTTTCCTCTTGCAAATTTCCTCCTCAAACGAATGTGCACGAGGTGCGAATTTTCAATTTGGCACGCATTTTTTCTGCAGATTTTTTTCCGCACGACCGGTTGCGAATATGGCTACCGACCAGAATGATCTCCGTTATAATTGAAAAAATTGCACGACCCAGCAGCCACCTTCGTCTCCTGCAAAATTCCCCTTGGCAACTTATTCCGCGAAAATTTCAACCGCCGCCAAAATTGAACGTGCCAACATGAAAAAGTTACTCGACCTCTTTTTATAAACCTCTTTTCTTTATTACATTCTTGTCATGTATGACAAGCGACAGAAAAAGTCAACCCTTTCCGGTCTAAAACATGTCTACTACGCATCGACACTTCTCAGACACGTTTCAGACACGTTTCAGACATGTTTCAGACATGTTTCCCCTCGAAACGCGCTTCCATCTCCACCTGCTCATTAGAGTTGATGGAGCGGAAATATGATGAGGCCCTCGGAGAGGAAATGAAGCCCCCACCTTGGCCGTAATGGTCCGCCGTAAAAAGATACTGTTGCGATTAACAGATAAGTACTACATAAGATAAGTACTACGAAAGTACTGGGGCAGTACTGAGGCAGTACTTATCCTTCATCGTAACAGCCAGCTCGGTCCCCATTTCCCCGGAGAAAGATTCCGCCGCCTCGACGAACCCCCAACGAAGGACCCTCGCCAAAGGACAAAGGACACTCGATAAAGGACCAACGGATTCCCCAAGCAGATGCGAATCGCGAGATCTCGTTTCACAATCGCGTATAAATAGGCATGACTCAGGTGACACGCAGTCGGATCGTTGCGTGTCACGCGATCGGCTCGATATGGACCCGTTCGCCTTCGCTGTGGATCCTTATTATGGATCCTTATTATGGATCTTTCGCTGTGGATCCGTAATGTGGATCCTTGATGTGGATCCTTCTGCTTCTCGCGATATCGATTGGCCATGTCATATCTAATCCGGATGATTGATTAGGATGTATGAGCCACTCGGATGGGATCCATCTGGATGGGTTGTGGTTGTGGTTGTGGTTGTGGTTGTGGATGTGGATGGGTTGTGGGGAAAGTTCCGGGATTCTGTCGCTGATTGGTACAGAAAGTTTCCCATTTCCCACAAGCCTCACTCGATTAAAGTGGATTACACGATCGGCACGAGGGAATTTTGACAGCACCGGCCGAACAAGGCCGAATAAGGGATGGAATCCCCGGCGCCAGACACCACGTCATCAATCAAAGGGAGTGTGCAGACTGGGACTTTTCCAGGAATTGAATTTTTTTTATATTTTTTTCAGTTACAAAAAAATTTGCGTATTTTTCCTCTGTAAAAAATGTTCTCACTCTTCCGTTGTAAAGATGCTTCTTTTTCCTTCGCAAATTTTTCTGTTCAATTTTCGTTGCAAAAATTTTTGCTAATTATTTTTCGGGGGCTTGAAAAAGTTATTTTGTTTGTTGGGAGATGGCAGCACCTACTGGAGGCTGCGGTCATCGCTGATACCCACAGGTGCGCGACGGGGTCCTTAAACCTTTAGGTCTTAAGGTCAGCGTTGACAGATGAGAAGCGAAACCGGATCCACAGGTTCCCTCAAACCTGTCCGCTTTTCCCTGCAATTTGTAAAGATGGCCTTCAAAGGCACCATAAAAGGCACATTAAAAGGCGAAACCGAATTTCACAAGCATAAGGAGTGGTTCATATCTCGACCATTTTCTGCTCCGTTTCAAATTTGACAGCGGAGTTCATCATGAGGTGCTTGGCGATTTCGTTTCGGATTTGAACGGAACGAAGCGTCACGCGTTGCCGAACTTAAAATTGGCAAATGGCCATCTTGTCATTTGTGGTTTCAATGAGGTTTGTTTTTTCAGCGGCGTCAATGAGTTTTTTTTTAGCGGCGCCAACGAGTTTTCTTGGGCCGTCAATGAGTTTTCTTGTGGCGTCAATGCAGGGAAATTGCTAAGAAAGGCTTCCCCCCCTTTCCCAAGAATATACAGGGTGTCCCAACAGTCACGCGACCCAGAACCTAAAATTTATTATAAATGAATGAGGGAAGGCACAGTGACGAGGCTAGTCTTGTTTGGAAGCTGTAGTAACACTTTTTGAATGCAAAAAAAAAAATCGATAATGTGAGATAGAAATTAATCACAAATAAGCGCTCAATCCATTCCAGATGCGTTTCCGATTTTCGGAAAATCATTTCTGTGTTTGACACCGAAAGATCGAAAGTCCAGTGATGTCACAGGCCGTGATGAAAGTGTCTGACCATGTCATCATCACCCCGCAAGGAGGGAAGACCCCCTCAGATCGTCGCCGTACCCATTGTCGCCATTCCCATTGTCGCCGTACCCATTGTCGCCATTCCCATTGTCGCCGTACCCATTTCCCTTCGGATCCCCCAGAAATCGAACGGCGTCAGGTCAGGTGACCTGGGAGGCCACATTCCTTCGCCGACGATGCGTTCCCCGAAGAACCTTCGCTCCTCTCAGCGCAACATCACTTTCGATCTTTCAGTGCCAAACACGAACATGATTTTCCGAAAATCTTAAATGCATCTGGAATGGATCGAGTGTTCATTTGTTACTGCAATTTCTATCTCATTTCATCTATATTTTTTTGTGCATTCAGAAAGCTTCCAAACAAGACTAACCTCGTCGCTGTACCTGCCCTCATTCATTTGTAATACATTTTTAGGTTCGGGATCGCGTGGCTTTTGGGGCACCCTGTACATGAGAAAATTCAGGGATAGATTAACAAGACCCATCATTCAACGTTGATACATAGTAATTATCTATTAAAAATTATGACAGTAATAAATACCGCAATGCACAAGCATATTATTTTTTTATTATCAGGTCTGGTGGGCCCCCCCCCCCCGGGAAATTCCCCGGTATCCCGGTGGGCCAGTCCGACCCTGGGTCAACGAGTTTTATTTGTGGCGCCAATGAGTTTTTTTTGCGGCGCCTATTGGCGGTTGCTTCCAAAATGGAAAAGCAAATAAGCATTACTGGGAATTGCTGCCGTTGCTCACGTTCACGCTCACGTGAGATCAAACCCTTCGTGAGAACCGCTCACGATCACTGACTCCCCTCGCGCCCAGTCCCTGACGGTACTAAACAAGTACTGAAAATAAGTACAGGCTTTTCCATGGAAGACGCCAACAGCTTCTTCCATCGATCAAATTTTTCGCATTGTTTTAGCAATTTATTTACCGGCTAAAAGGAATCCCTATGACCCATCTTGTTGCACGATCTTATCAATTATTCATCCGAAACGAAAACAGACGGATTCTCGTGGCAAAACTTTTTTTTCATACACTTGAAAATAAATAAAAATTCCTGTTTTTCTGCGTCAAAGTTATTTGTGACTCTGGTTGAGAAGTTCTTTCAATGAAACTCTTTTCCTTCTTTGCACCTTGACTGTGCCAAATCTTCATCGTCGACTCCTTTATATTTTTTTTCTTTAGAATTTCCGGTACATCCATCTTGAGTTAGTTGAGGCCGTCGAGGCAGTTGCCAGGAGTTTTTTTTTTAAGGATTGGGGGGATATAAATATAAATAAATACAAATAAATAAAAAAGGTATTTCGAGAAGTCGATTATCTTGTATCGTGAAAACTAAATCCTTTTTGTACATATCGGAGCGCAATTTAAACCCAGCAATTCGAGCAGCACGAAGCCGAAAAAGTTCTGCAAACGGGGGCAGAAACGCCGCTTCACTTCCCAACTGGGAACCTCGAGGGCAGTACCGAAACCTCGAGGACAGTACCGAAACCTAGAGGGCAGTACCGAAACCTCGAGGGCAGGACCGAAACCTCGAGGGCAAGGAGCCAACAGGCCAGCACCGCAGAACTCAAACTTTCCATTTCCCAAGGTAAATTTATAAAAAAAATTTTCTTCGCTTTCGATTTCGATTGGTGATAATGCCACTGTCGTGAACTTTGGATCTGCAAAAAAAAATCGCAAAATGAAAATTCATCGCAAATAAGGAATCGATCATGCTCGAGCTGAGAGGAAAAGGCGCAGCCGAAGCGCTCACACCCGCCCTTTCGAATCATCAAGGCCCTAACGCCACTTCCGAATGCATCAGACGGGAAAAGGATGAGAGAGGGAGAGAGAGGAAAGCGAAGATAATCCTTGGAAAGCGAAGATAACCCTCGGAAAGCGAGTCATGCAATGCAATGAAGCTCTTCCCCCGTCTCGTACCGACTCAGCCCATGTGTGAAACCGTTTTAGTACCCGCACCGAGTCCCAGTGCTCTTCCGGGCCGTCACCCCGGTTGACATCCGCCTCACCCAGTCCCTGGAGGCCCACCGCGTGCGAGGCCCCTGCGGATGAGGCCCCTGCATGCAAGATCCATGTAGGTGAGGCCCCTGCATGCGAGATTCCTGCAGGTGAGATTCCAACGGGTGAGGCCCCTGCGAGTGAGGTCCCCGCGGATGAGGTCCCTGTGGGTGAGGCCCCTTCATCCCTTTGTCATTCCCGACACGATCCTCGAAGGGAGGTGCAAAGAAAAATCCCTTTGTTGCATCTCCCTGCCCTGATTCGATTCCCGCTTCGATTGGCGCCTACGTTATTCACAAGGCGCAGTGGTGTCACCGCGATGAGGGCAATTGAGGGCAAGAAAGCTTCCTAACCCTCATTGCGAGGGAAGGAGACTCGCCATGAATTTCGGAGCTCACTTAGGAATTCCTTAACGCTTCGCTGTGATTGGAGCTTGGGAAATTATCTGAAAATTCGCGATGAAGCCGCGTTATTACAGTTTTCGCCTGTGTATCTCTGATAACCCGAATTTATCAGAACTGCTTCAACCGTGAAAAATAATTTGATGCAAAATGCATTTCAACATTGCCAATAATACCATGTACCGCCTAGTTTTTTTCTTAGCATCTTCGGTCGACATCGCAGGAAATAAAAAGGAGGAAAAAAAAATTCCCCAGAGCGGAAACCAGAGAATCCCAACCCAAAAATCGTTATTCCAGCCGAAACATTTTCCCTGCCTCTGCACGAAATAGGCAAATAGATGAAGAATTTCCCGGATGAAAACGGACGGACTTCTCCCCGGAGAGGAGAACGTGCACAGGTTCTGGAATCCGGCACATAACCGGAATCCGGCCAAGAGTCGTCCCCCTCAATGAACGCATCCAGCCGTCAGCATCCTCATCCGATCTGGCATCCGTGGCGCCTGCCGATTCGCGTCGGGGTTCGTTTCATCGGAGATCAGCACGGTTGCCGAATCGTCGGGGTTGCTCAGGACTTCAGGGTCTTTCAGGAAGTAATCAATACCTTTTCCCCTGCTGAGATTCTCTCGATGATGGTTCCGAGTTCTTTTTTTTTCCCGCATGCAATTTCTCATATCATTTTCCAATCGTGTGGAAGATGTCGGTTGCCATGGCGATAAGAGATGTCCAATCATGAAAGTCTTTCAGTTCTTTGATTGCCTTCCACCTTTGGGCTCTTCAAATCACAACTTTTGATGGGAGTCATGGTCATGGGTAGCGAGAAAAAAATATCCCGGGGGAAAACTTGCAACCGGAAGCAGAAGATGAAAGGGCGAGAGAATCCGGTCGGGGTCGGAGGAAGAAATACATGCGATCAGGTCCATTCTTCTAGGAAGGGAAAAAGGAAA
>CAJPEV010000650.1:5081-102243 GCA_905338385.1 Darwinula stevensoni | reverse complement strand
ATTACAGCAGTGCACGGGATTAGGGAAGAGTAGAATTCCAGCCCCACAAGTATTACATCTGCTTCATTCTAAAAGGAAGAGACCTCCTTTGAACATCCACCCGTTCTCCCGAGGTTCGGTACTGGAGGAGGAAAGAGTAGGTCACTTTGGTACTCTTGAGTGCTGGTGAGGATGTGTACTCGTCCAACCACCCTTGAGTTCTGAAGAGTGTAATGGAATAGAAGGTTCGATATATCAATTCTCTTCAATGGGACGGATTGACTCCTTAAATACGCATGAATGCCAAGCGAAAATTAACATAAATCTTACGCAAAATGAATGTAAACATGCTGTTTGGAATGCAAACGGGAATATCAATTTTACGTGTAATTTACGTTAATTTTATATCACCGTTTACATATCACAGAGGTGACATTTCTGCTAACATGTTGACATTTTCTTGACAATGGTTTGCGTAAAAATGATATAAAATGGACAAAAACTTTACATTCATTTTACGTAAAATTAACAGAAACATGCTGTTTGGGCTGGTATCGCTTCCTTCCCTTCGACGGTATCATGACCGATTCATTCAGTTTCATCGAATGGCAAAGCTTGCTCTGGGCCTTCGGGTATGATCGAAGAGAAAATTACTTTATGAACCGAACACCTTTCTTCTGCAAGCCCATAGTTTGGGTCGTGGAAAAGGGACAGGACAGACTAATGGAACCTCTCAATTGGCACTTGATGGGAATGACGGAAGGGGGATTGATTCTGCATTGGTGGGCGATTACCCTTCAAGATTCCCTTCGTGAATACGCCAACATCTCGCATGTCACTGCCTACGGGAAAGGAGGAGGAAGGAAGTGTCCTACCGGATGAGCAAGGAAGGGTCCTATGACCCTCTCTCTGGCTCATCTCCAGAGCCTCTTCTTCTTCTTCGTTGCCAGGTACCTCTTCTCATCCTTCGTGTTTGCCTTGGAGATGCTCTTTCTTCGAGTATCAGGTGGCTTCACCAGCAGCATAACGATTCTCAGGCAGCGGTCGCAGGTAATGTCAGAGGGATGAGCTGAAACGTCTCCTCAGACTATTGTGAACTTTCCTGGTCCCAAGATGAGAAAGCAAGTTCGCCCACATAAGTGTTTCGTTCATGATCTATGGCATTTATTAGTGATTTTTATTTATGAATGTGGAGGCTCCCGAAACTGCAATGGTGTCAGTTCAATGCCATTATCAATAATTAAACATTAAATTTTAAAAATCCCTTGAATGCGAGTTATTACATCTAATAATGACAGGACGGAGGATGCTTTCCGATGGTGATCCAGAAGGAATCACACCCCTTCACCTGGATTAAACCTAAACCCTAATCCCTACAATTGTGGCAAGGTCCCAAGTAGGGGAGCAGAACAATTTCTTACGGAAACACAATCTCAATCGAAACCTCCCTTTATCTCCTGAGTGATATGGCGCACTTCGGCATTTTACCTCAAAGTTGGACCTATGCTGCAATTCAACATTTAGATGTGGGCCCAACGTTAGGAACCAACATTGGTCCCTCGTAGGCTTATATTCGAGTGTGAACTCATCATCCGAGAAAATAAATATAACGTGAATAGGAAGAATGATCTAAAAATGAAAATCGATGAAAAGAGCTATACGTATATCAAAGCGGCATTACGAGTTCATTGCACAAGCTGTCATTCAATGAACCGTCTTTTCGCAAAACGAGTTCACCATTTACTTCAAAAATGCAAAGTGAGAAACATAAATTCGGATGGAAATATGTCTAAGCATCCCTATTCATCCCCGACCAATAAGTTTCATCCGATGGACTGCAGAGGTAATGGGGAGTGGCTGATAGTTCGCAGAAGCGCCATATGGACACGTTCAATTATGGAGAGAGGGGAAGAATAGCTAATGTGGATGAAAGCAATGAATGATGGACAATTTAGAGAATGAAAACATGACAGGGAAGCATTTCCAATTTGGATTCCGTCAATACTTTCCTCATTTCTGTAGGACTAGGACGCCAACACATTCCACTCTTTCCTCCTTTTCGTCTCAGTGATGGAATGCTGGACGGTTTTGTCCTTTTTATTAGTGCCGGGGATCTTCGCACTTGCCCGTTCATCCTGCCTCACCGGAGGCCGTTGTGGGGAGAAATGGGACTTTAAAGGTGGTGTCATCCGTGTCGGCACGCTGTATTGCGTGCCATGCATATACTGGGATTCAGTCCACGACACCCCACGCCTGGAGGAGGTCCATGGGATGGAAGGGAGCATCCTCCGTGAACTTTCTCGAAGGCTCAACTTCAGTGTTGAGTTCGTTCTGCCCGAGGACGGGTTGTGGGGTGATGTTATGGAGAACGGGACCATTACTGGTCTTTTGGGTCTCGTTCATGACGGAACAGTTAATGTATCGGTAGCTGGCATTTCTCCTTCGTCAGAACAGATCCGTTTTGGGAAAATGGACCATTCTTTCACAGTCTTCGTCGATTGCCTCCGGTTCCTCACGCGTCCTCCGCGACCATACCCAGGCTGGATGAGATTGATTCAACCGTGGAATTGGAGCGTGTGGGTGGCAGTCATCGGATTTTTGGTATTAGGAAGCGTTTTCCTCGGTCACGTTTTGGAAAGCATCGGGTTCTCCAATGCTCTATTATGTTTCATGGGACTTCTCGCAAGTCAGAGTGTCAAACTCACATTTAAAAGGGTAAATGCAAGTCGAATCCTCATTTTACTCACATCATTCGGCTTTATCATCTTAACGACATCGTACTCGAGTAGCTTGGTCTCGTTGCTCGTCTTTCCTCGTCTTCAGCCCATACCGGAATCCCTTTTGGATCTTGTAAATTCTGATTACCGGTGGGGAAGTGTGAATTATGGGGACGGTCTGATGGTGCAGTTTCGGCAATCTGTTGATCCTGACTTGTTGACCCTTAACGAGAGGATGACCTGGTTTCCCATAAACAAGTCATGGAATCATATTCTTCCCCTAGAAAGTCTCATGACGGAGTCATTTGCATTCATAGAATGGGAGGCAAGACTTTTTGCCTTCGGATATAATCGAAAGGAGAATTACCGCATGAATCCATACCCATTCATGTGCAAACCCATCGTATGGATCACAGGAAAGGGACAGAACAGCTTAAAAGAGCCATTGGATTGGCACCTGATGAGGATGAGAGAAGCCGGCCTCATTCAGAAGTGGTTGACGGAAGCGGTGTCTGATTTCCTTCGCGCTAACGCCAACATCACGCATCCAACCAAGACCGAAACGGAAGGAGCTGGTAAGAAGCGCCATCGCCTCTCCTTGACCCATCTTCAGAGCCCATTCCTCTTCTTTCTTGCCGGTTGCCTCCTCTCTTCCCTCGTCTTTGTTTTCGAACTGGCCTTCAGCCGATCGACAGCGTCCATGTGCAAAAGGCAATGCATAGATTCAACTGTTGAACAATTTCCCTCATCAAACCGGGACGTGAATTCATTAGTTTCACCGGATCCCCAGCAGTCGAATTCAAGCTCCAGTCAATGAATTGAATTCTATTACATTCCTCATTTGTATGTCTTCAATTGTGCATTCTCTGTTACATCATCGACTTACGAACAAAGACGGACCTTTAGATCCAGAATGGTTCTGAATTCTGTAGCAAATGCATGCATGTATATGGTAGAAAAGTGAACCTTTCTTAACCATGTTCTCATGTCCACCTTCTTAGGTTTCCTTCTAAATATCAATTATTATTGCAAATATTGCATGAAATGTATATTAGCATGCTTCTTCGGGGAAAATCAGTCCTAACGTTGAAGGCTTTCTCCATTTATTTTCATATTTATGTTTTACTTAAGCAATATATATATTTAATAAAGAAGCCTTGAAGATGCGGTTGCATTTCTGCGGAAACTTTGGCGAACCATGGTTACCAGATTAGAAGTTTCTCTGGAAGGAAAACTCTCGGTTTTTAAGAGTGTTTATCTCCCCACCCTCACTTATGGCATGAACTTTGGGTAACTACCGAAAGCACCATATCGCGAATACAAGCTGCGGAAATGAGGTTCTTTCGTCGATTGGCTGGCGTAACGCGCCGTGATCGGATGCGGAACTCGGGCATCGGCGAGAGCCTCCACGGCGAGCAGCTGCCTCTCCGGATCGAGAAGTCTCAGGCCAGGTGGTTTCGTCACGTCTGCCGCATGCCCCCGAAAGGCTCCTAAGAGGAGTCTTCCAGGTCGAGATGACCGGTAAAAGACCTGTCGGTATACCTCGTAGAAGGTGGAGTGATTACGTCGCTCGGCTTTGTCACCAGAGACTCGACATCCCACCAGCTGAGCTTGAGTCAGTTGCCCAGGATCGAGGTCACTGGAGGACGCCAATGGGAATGCGAGCATTCCCATTGGCGTCCATTGTCGCATAGGCAATCATATTGGCTATCCGCGACCCCATTAAGCTGGGAAAAACGGCCAAGAAAATGAATGTATGTTTATATGTATATTTAATAAATATTTCAAGGTTCCTGGCTTTTCATGTATTTTGCTTTCATTAGACAAATTTACGCATTGGTTCAATTGAAATCTAACTCTCTTGGCTACCTGTCATCTTGGCAAATGTACGTGATCCTCATTAATAAATATTCCTTACTAGCGAGTTTGTTTGCCCTTCGGGCAAACAAACTCGCTATGGTCGCGCCTTTGGCGCTCCCTTACCTTGGACAGTGATTAATGTATTCATCTAGCGAGTTTGTTTGCCCCTCGGGCAAACAAACTCGCTATGGTCGCGCCTTTGGCGCTCCCTTACCTTGGACAGTGATTAATGTATTCATTTTTTGCGAAATGGGAAACACGTATTTAAAGCACGTCCCCATTGCAATGCGTGACATATGGGGTAGAGTTTCTTGATTTTTTTCATCAAAATCATTACCTCTATGATTCTGTGTGCCTTACTTGAAATTTTTTCTTGGTCCCTTTTTGTAAGGGTGGAGAATACATTTTGAAAAACCCCCTCCAATAATCTACGCTAAGGAGACATATTTCAAAATTTTGATGCCCGAAGGGGAAGCACCATGAAAGCTGAATACTCTCTCAGCTCAGTAATATCATGTTATTATACGTGTGCCAAGTTTCACCTTTCCATTTCTTTCCAATTCGCCATGCCACTTTCTTTTTCAGAACATCGCAACTCGAAAAATTCCCCCACGGGATGTATCATGACTTAACATTTTTATTTAACTCCTTGTCTCAGTAGTCACATTCATACAAAGTTTCAGCTTTCAAAGTTCACTAGTTTACCAGATGCAAAAAAATTAGTTGAAAACATCNTTAACTCCTTGTCTCAGTAGTCACATTCATACAAAGTTTCAGCTTTCAAAGTTCACTAGTTTACCAGATGCAAAAAAATTAGTTGAAAACATCTCCCTTTGAAATTTGTGCCCACAGGGCATTTCCTCCCAAAGTCTGAAGTTTTCTGCAGCATCCCAATAGGTAGTTACGTACCAAGTTTCATCTTTCCACTCCGCTTTATACGCCAGAACAAAAAAGGACTTGAAAACGTCGGCTCACAAAAATATGCCCCCAGGGCATAAATATAAAATTTTACATTTTTCTTGAACACATCGTCTCATTAGGCACGTCCATGCTTAGTTTCAGCTTTCCATGTCTCTCCGTTCTACTCAAGCAAAAATGATGTTATCTAGGGGGATTGAGAAACAGGATATGGAAGGCAAAAAAAAACAAAAGAGAGCCACGGTATGGCCAGGATTTGAAGCTGGCCCTTCTGACTGCAAGTCAGATATGCTACGACTACACCACAGAACCAAGCACATCCAGTTAATTCTCTGAATGCCATCCTCATCTGTCAAAAAAAATATTCATGAAAAACGTTTCCCCCCAAAATTTGTACCCCCAGGGCATGTACCTCAAAAATCAGATTTTTTCTGAACTCTGCATCCCAAAAGTGTACCAATTTTCAGATTTCTAACCCTTCTAGAACATNGGCATTTCCTCCCAAAGTCTGAAGTTTTCTGCAGCATCCCAATAGGTAGTTACGTACCAAGTTTCATCTTTCCACTCCGCTTTATACGCCAGAACAAAAAAGGACTTGAAAACGTCAGTCAGTCACGATCGTCTATATATATAAGATGAAGTCAGTTTCTTGCTGGATATCATATTGATCTTCACTATGGAGCGCACGTATTTGACACGTTTCTCTGTGATTCAGGTTTCTGCGAAAGCATGTTTAATTTCAATAGGCTATAAAGATTGCTCTAGGAAATTCAGCTATGAAAGATATTTTATTGTGGAGATACAACACTTTGCGTTTTTCAGCATGAAAATTCATTAAATTTCCAATGCCCACTGAATGCTCATTTCTTGGAGGACAACAGAATGCACTGCAAGAACCCGATCGTCGGGAGGAGTTGAGCAATGCTCTGTTGAACGCCCTTCATAAGGGCGTGCTGGCGTGAACGTGCAGCGGTGTGCATTTCCTCCTTGCCTTTCTTGGACTCAGTCTCTTCGTCTTAGGTGCTTGAACATCGATCGAACTCCTTGGAGCTGCGTGATCTGTGGATCCCTCATTGGCAAGAAAATGTTCCGTTAGACGGGATTGTTCTGAAAAAGCGTAAACATTTCATACTTATTTCCCGACTTTCATATGAGAACAGGTCTTCCGAGAGCTCAAAATGAGATTATTTTTGCATCAAACCACTAGGGCTACGAAAAGCTGTGCATTGGGAAATAGATGGAAAAACGTGGACATCAATGAACAATCATCAATTAATATCACATCAACCCTATGCTTTGCTTCCGTGTGCATAAAAATCCAATATTACATGTTCTTTCTTTTTGCAGGTATTTGTATTTCAGGAGTAGTCTCTATACGGCTATTACTTCTTTTTATACAGGATAATTTCTATATGAGATGCTCGTTCATCGCAAATGTGAAGAGTGGGAATATGCTGGTTTCATTCATCAATTCCACTTGCGGACCTCAAGAATCAAACTGCATTTGTTGAGCTTCTCGTCATGGAGGGAGAAACACTTCCAATGCGAAAACGATGAAGGAAAGGAGACATCCGGCAATAAAGAATAGAAACGGGCTCTCCAGATAGGATAAAGAGAGCGCCATAGGGCTCTTCTGCTCTCCTGTTGAAGCATTCATTCCAGCTTGGTCTCTAGTGATGTTGCGAGTGACATCATCCATGGCCATTCTCCACCAGTGCGCAACCAACCCCGAATCAATCATCTTCATCAAGTACCAATCCAATGGGTCCTTCAATCTGCTTAGTCCCTTGCCTATGAGCCAGGCCACAGGTTTACAGAAAAACGGGAACGGATTCATGCCAAAAGTATCCCTTCTATCGAAATCGTATGCCCCGAGAATGGTTTGCCATTCGATGAAAGCGAAGGACTCGGTTAAGATACCTTCCAGGCGGAGGAAGTCGTTCCAAGCGTCATCGTATTGAATCCATTCCATCCTCTCAAGTAATGTCCTTAATGCGATGTCTTCAGATAGCCACAACTGCTTCCTCAGTCCATAAGTGTAATTCAGGCATCACCATTTGTAATCGGACTTCACAAGTTCGTCTAGAGATTTGGGTATGGGCTGGACTCGAGGAATCGTGAGTAGCGACACGAGGCTGCTCGAATACGATGTAGTCAGGATCATGAAGCAAAAGAAAGTGACTGCAAGGAGTAGTCGACTGGCGTTAATTCCATTCAACCTTGTCGTAATTGCCTGGCCCGTGAGCACACGTATGAAGATGAAGATAGCATTAGGAAACTCGATGCCTTCTAGTAAGTATCCAAGGACGAAGCTTGCAAACATAAGGAACCAGAACACAGCAACCCACAATGTCCAATTCCAGGGTTCTATCAACCTCTTTCAACCTGGGTTGGGACGTGGAGGACGATTGAGAAACCGCAGACAGTCGACAAAGAATGGGGCTAGGTAAGTGATGTTTGCGTGATGGAACCCTCCCCAGGAAAGAGTGAGACAAGAGATTGCCAAGTGAACGTTTCCCCCATCCACCAGACCTGGGAGACCCGTGAATGTCCCGTTGTCCGTCATATCGTCCCACGACCCATCCTCAGGCTGAATGATCTCCACAGAGAGGTTGAGCCTCCCAGATACTTCCTGAAGAATGTATCCTTCAAGCCCCTTCAATTCTTCCAGAAGAGGGGATTCACTTCCAGAATCCCAGTAAATCCATGGCATGTAATGCAACGTTCCGACGCGGATGATTTCTCCTTGAAAATCCCATTTCGAGGCAGCACTCTCGCCTTCGACAGAGAGTGAACAGGTAATCGCAATGAGTACATGCCCGAGGAGAATGGATAGAGTTTTCTTCCACTGCATTGCTGATCGTGAATGAGTCTGGGAAGACTTAGCCAAATCAGGAAGAGGCGTTGCCGTGATGGCACTTAGTCATCTTCGTACGTTATCTGACGTCGTCCACGTCGTTATCAAGATGGGCGTGGTTCCTATCCATTATTTTTCTGACGTCTGAAACAATTGACCTGAAGTTGTTTCGCAGGTAAACCTGTCAGTCACATTGCCCACTTGGCCTCATTAGCCTTATATTTTTCAGTCTTGACTATCTATCAGATGTGTCAGGCATTTTTCTTGGACTATACGAACCCTTCAAAACGGGGTGCCTGCTACACCTTTTTGCAGCCTTTCTCAGAATTCAGTAAATTGAAAAAAGTACTTTTGAAAGTATGGCGGCGAGTCAGGAATGAGCTTTCTAACTTGACTTCTAAGTGCTGTAAACTTGAAAGAGTTGCCTGCGACTTCATCAAAGAACATATAGTCGGTAGCCACATTCATAAACAACACCTTGGTCACTCTTTTTCGCTGCGTCGCCCACCTACCTATGCAAAGTCTGCAAAGCCTAATAAAGCGTATTGCGGTCAGTGATTGGTCAATTGGTCAGTGATGCAACTTAAATCGCACTGGCCGCGAAGGCAGCGCCTGTAAAGGTGGCATGCACTTTTGGTCGCTATATTATTTCGTCGCGGGCAAGGATAGTCTCACTGGTGAGAGGGGTGAAAGCAAGGTGAACAAGAGGGTCGAAAGGAACAGGGCGCTGGGGTCTCTGATGGACATCAGCCCGGAAAGGTAAGGGGAGGGGAGGCAAAGGGTCACTGTTTTTCTTGACGAGATTTTGAGTCGTTTTGAGTTCATTTCCGTGCATCTGTGTCATCTGTGTCGTGTGAATGGCATTGGAATATCTCAATACATCTAAAGGTAAAGAAAAGCTTCACTATCTTTCCCATAGAAGTATAACATCTCTTCGCTTCGAGGATATTCTAACGTGCCGCTACACTCGACGCTTCGACATTCCCATTCGACGTGTGTTTTTTACTGCATCACTGGTTCAGTGGGTGACTGGTGTTTCATGCACTCAGTTCTGATCGTGTCCAAGTGGCAAAAGCAGTTGGAGAGCTGAAACCGCCGCCGCTCAAAATCCCTCAGGAATCCGCTCGCAGACTGGTGCAAGCTGCATTTAGTAAATTGCTTCTCACTGCTTCTGGAAAAGCCCCGTCTGCACGCACTTAGGCAAGAATGGTTCAGCGAGGGAGGGAAGAAGACACAGACACACAAGAGGAGCAGCAATAAATGGAGAGTCGTTTCTGCGTGTCTCAGAGCCTGACGGCCTCGAAGTATTCGCAACTGGTAGTGATGTCAGAATGCTGGCCTCTCAATCCGATTGGTGTGCTGATGGAACATTTAAAGTCGCTCCCGATGGAACACATCAAGTATGTGCCATTCATGCACTGGTGTCAGGGAAGTGCATACCTATTTTATATGCTTTACTACCTAATAAGCAGAAGGATAATTACATTCGTTTCCTCGCCCACTTGAAAGCCTTCTCCCTAGGCATCAATCCAGTTCATGTCATGACAGAGTTTGAGCAGGGTGCCATATCTGCATTCAGTCATGAATTTTCTGCTGTAGATGTCCATGGATGTTTATTTAACTTTGGCCAGATTATCTGGCAACGGATTAAGTAGGCACTTCGTGGAGTGGAATATGCTTCGTGGCCAGGCGGTAAGTGGCGATGTCCCGGACTAATGGTTTCACTCGATTTGTTGGTGAAGAAGCTCTTTAAGCCGCATTTCCCTCGGCAAAATACGCAACAAAATTTGAGCTTCGACATTTCTTCCAAGTTGTCCTGTGTTGTCGATGCTTTCAACGATTTCAATGATGTCAACGTCCAGAGAGACTCCCCACCTGACGAGCTCCGAGACATTCGCGTAACTAGCTATTGCGGGGACAACGTTGGAAGTCTTCCTGTGTTAGTTCTCGGTGAACAATGCGAAGGCAAACATTTTTGCTAGGGTTGGCAAGCGCGGCGTCGATGCCAACACCCTCCACTCGCTGCTCCCCTGCGCGACTCGGGTCAATGACAATCATGGGCAGGGACTGTATAAACGGGGGATCGTGACGGAAAAGGGGAGCCAGCACGATCGATAAGTCATTAGAGATAACGTGTCTAAACACGTTGCCGCAATCCATTTTTCCATCCTACACTATTGATTTCCCAATCAGTGGATTGGTTGATGCCTTCAATGAACACGAAGCCGCAAAAATATTTCCGTGGATAATTCGCTTTGCACATTTCTCTGTTACTTCTCCAGGGTAATCAGAACGACGAGTGAGTTGTCTTGAAGAATAGTGGTCCTTCAATTCATTTATTCGTTGGAGCTACCTTCGTTGGAGAAGTCTATTAAAATGAAAATCGGGTGTAGGGAAAAAGTATCAGTATGTTCCGCCGGAACCCGTGACCTAACGCAGTTATCTATTGACGCTAAACCTTGAGCCATGAATAATTGAAAATCCCTGCCGTGTGCCGAAAGGATATGGATTTACTTGACGAAAGAGTCGCGGCAACATTAACATTATCATGATGAGAGAGCGGCACAGCTAACGTTCGCCGTATCCTTATAAACAAGCGGGAGAGAGCACATATTATTCAGGGGGCGGGAAGAAGAGCCCCATGCCGCCCACACTGACGGGTCTCTGGCAAAATCTCAAAGATGTTGGCAAATGCCTACTCGCTACGAGATTGGCTCCCCTAGGAAACAACTTTAGGTTAAAGTTGCAGCAAACGGTTCACGACCTGGTGACCAGTTGAAACAAAAATACTCAGTTAAATGAAACAAAAGCAGTATTTATTCGAAATCGGTCATTCTAAATTAAATTACTAAGGACGAAACCAATAATATTATCACTACTTTCAAGGAAAATATAAAGAAAAAAATAATGTTATCTCTAATGCTGGAAACACAAATGTGATTTTTTTTGCGGTTGAAACTAACATCTAAGAATACAGAAATTATTTCGTTATTCATGTTTGACCCGTAAGGCCTCAGCCTATTAAATTGGATGGGGCAAACGGAGAGAAAGATATAGGTGTTTCTATCGATGAGGACCTCAAGGTTTTCTCGCACGCACACACAAGCGACGGTGGCCAAATGCAACATGTTACATTCGTCGGTCGGTTGCAAGTAGGGCATCTCGCGTTATTCTTACGTTGTATATGGCGCTGATAAGACCCCAACTGGATTAGCGTTAGATAGCGAAGTAGTGGCTGCCCCATGATTGTCATTGACCCGAGTCGCGCAGGGGAGCAGCGAGTGGAGGGTGTTGGCATCGACGCCGCGCTTTTTAAGAAGAAACTAGATGCTTTCATGGACAGGCAAAAAGGTGGGGGGTAATGCTGACGTTAGGTACTAGACAGTTAGCAACTAGGATAGTAAAAAAAAAATACAAAAATATTTAGATTTAGGGGGGTAATGATCGTTATCAGTACCATACTCCTGCAACCCTGCAACCCTCTCTCCCACCACTCAGACTACGAAAATGTATCCCCATCCCGCATTAGGGAGATCCAGTCCGAGGTTTATTTAGGGCTTTTCTGATACACACAAAATGTGAAGTATATACTGACTAATAATGACACTTGCATCAACTTTTATTTATTGATCTCATGAACTAAGTCGATATCTTGTACATAGAGTACCTACTAGTAGTATCTTATTACTACTTTCCGGAATATATGTATTTCAGATCCCTTAGAGCAGCTCCTCCAAGGGTGAGTCGAGCCTAGCAATATGTAATTAATTGAAATCTGTCTAGGAGGATTTTCTCTTGGTCTGATGTTTCCAACATGCAACTATTTTAGTACTATCGGTACTAAATACATGACACCCATCCAGTCTGCCACCCATGGCAACTGTAGGCACTCTGGTAGCAGAGCGAGACGAGTCCAGCGACACCTTCCTGAGCCTGTAAGTTCAATTGTGGATAGAGGCATGAAGTCTCAAAGATATTGTGTGAATGTATGAGCGAGGTTATTAGATTTGAGAGTGGAAAGTTCCTATCGGACAAATATGGGGGAACTGTCTCTTGCCCAAAGCACATTGCGCCAACAGCTCCAAAGGTTCGTTCCTATGACTATCGAGTCTATTTCAAACCCGAGGGCTTCAATTGCGAATCAATCGACGTCGAGAGGTTTACCTTATAACGTGATCGATCCTGACTGTCATCTAGACCGAGCGACAAAATGCGTGCTCGAGTGTGTGTGAGCGTTTGACAGTCTCACTCGTTAGCCGCTAGGAGATATGTACTGAGGGTTTCAACATAAATCTACCTTACCACACGAGGATGTACCTTTGCTATATAAAATTTCCTGACCGGCCTCACGAAAGGAGGAGAGGCAACATTTACGGAAAATCAGATTGGTTATCATCTCGCCACGTTCCGGATGGACGAGGAGACGAGAGTTGGCGCGGCGCTCGTCACGTAACGACGTCATCCCTCAACGCAATGTCACCCGCCAGCTAGCATTAATCGACGGGTTTTAGGCGTCCATTATGAAATTCAGGGCGATTCGTCAGTTTGTCGCCACTTGCGTTAACACGAGTTCCGCAAATATTCCTGCAATGTTGATTCCTGTCATGGATCCATCTTTCAAAATGCATGATTTCAAATTTGCAGAATGACGTGCTCTGTCATCATGCTTACATCGCCTTCGGTCGTTTGAAAGCTCTCACGAATCAAGTAAGGGAGCCGTCGAGAGGCAGAGTTCTTCAAATGTTGCATTATTTCTCCCGTATGGCAGAAACATTTGTATTTGGCAAGCAAGTAAAGGGCCAACCAAGGAAGGAAATCACTCGATCTTCAAACGATTTCCCATGCCAAGAACTTGAGGACTTTAGTGCTTGAATGAAATGAGACAGATCTCAGCAGGTTGCATATTTCGTGCGTCTGGGTTATTCTACATCTGAAGTGCTACCTGAATATTATCTCGATTCGATCTCAACCCTCCTAGTTTGTTTTTTTTTTCACCGACGCCCCCTCCCCCTTCCATGCACAACTAGACTATTTATGTCGGAATGAGGGAGAGGCATCCCAGTCCCGCAGAGGCAAGAAGACGCAGGACTGATTGCAGTTAGGGAGTAATAAGCTAACATCAGCCTAACCTACTCTTCCGTGCGGATCAAGATTGAGATTTTGAGTCAGACCGGTGGGGCCTCTCGTAAGTGACATAAACGCGTTAACTTTCTTGTATCCACTACCTTTCTGAGAATCACAGAGAGTTTTGTTGAGTCAGATTGCCACTTTGGTCGAATATATCTAGAAAATCAAATATCTTCACTTGCTTGGTCTATGGAGAAAATATCAAGTACCATGCAAAAAGCGCCATGGACACGTGTTGATCGTATATATGGGGTAATAACGGGGTAATAAAGTAACTTCCTGTGTTGGGGACTTGTGGTCATAGCGCTTCGGGGTTAGGAAATCTTGTTTCTTCGCATGCCTCGTCATATATATCGCCTGATATCTATTCATGTAAGAAAACATTGAGCCATAACATTCAGGAGGCGGCATTTTATTGAACCTGTAAGCAATGCTGACGTGGTGCTGAGTTATCACGTTTCTCTCGTCTGATGTAACAAAATTTTGATTAAAGTTTGTTTCAAAATTCATGAGTAGCAATTTTTCCCACTCGCAATGTCAAAAGAGGGAGTGTGCTAAGGAACGCGCCTGAACTCAACGAAAGAATTTTCGATGGGTCCTCCTTGGATGTGCCCTCCTTGGATCGCAAGCCGAAGTAGCACGCCAGCAAAGGCATCCACGCACTTGCTCCTTCGACAACTTGAATGGTATATGCTCATACTCATGTTCAGAGCAAAGAAATACATTGAAATTTTCCTAAAGCCTATATTGTGCATGACATGAACCTAGAGGGACTTCCACTGGAAGCGTAAGCCACGGTGACAAGCAGGAATTAACTTCCCCACTTTGAAGACACGTTGAGAGTCCGTTAGTTATCCACTTCCTACTCTTTTTTATTTAACTCTATGAGTTGTTCCTACTTCCTACTCTCCTACTAACCTACTTGTTCCTTTGCTCACAACCTCTGTTTTCGATGTCATCAACTTGAACTGAAACATCCTTTCTGACGACGTGCCTAATCTGATTATGCGTGAATATTTTCGACCATTTCCTTCTTATTCGGAGACTCTCCTCCCTTTATGAAAGAGAACTATTTAGGTATATTTCCTGTTGGCAAAGAAGGAGCTGAAGTAAATGTAATTTTGTCTCAACGTGACTCAGAGGCTCTGCCGAGCTTAGCGATTAAGAAACTCGCAGTAAATGATTATTCTTTCGACTGTTACCGGTTGGATTTGAAAAACATTTATTTACTTGGCAAATTCGAAATCCGGAATATTTTCTCTTTCTATCACTTGGCGAGGGAGACATGACTTTTGAAATGTTGGTTTTCAGGCATGTATAACACAGTGAGCGAATTTCGTAGCACTCGAATTACTCCAGCCGAAATGAGTGTAACATCTCCTATGGAATGTCCAAAATACCAAAATACAATATTTATCGCAAAAATAAGGGTTTATGAAACCTGAACTACATATCTTCCTCAAAGTGTAAAAATTTCTAAAAAATTCACAGCTCCATCATCTTTTGTGGCATAGAACGTGAAACCAAAATTGCAGTTGTAAGAGTCCACCTCTGGATCATTTTTCAGAGGTAAACATTTGATTATCTCTTTTCAATTTCCTCATGTCAAAAATGAAAGTCGTATATCCCAATTTTTATTTTTATTTTAGGAATCTTTGACCCATATTTTACGATTCGGGAACACAAATAAAAATAAGTTTCATATCTCGTGTAAATGAGTTTTCAAATGCCTATTTGACGACATGAGTTTCGTTCTGTTACATTTACATATCAAAGATATATGAAGATTATAAGGCCTGGCGTTGTCGCGAACTATAATGATACACTATTTGAACCATTTCCTGGCGATTTTCTGCGTTGCGTAAGACACACATGATACTAGTACATCAGCAACGGACAGAAATGTTCAAGGGACTACAGTCACATCACAGGACTGCTGTGCCTTTTCGCAAGAGAAGTTATGTCCCAATCTGCGTGAAAAACGCAATGTGAATCGAGTAGCATAAACCTGAAGCAATGAGTAGTTTCTAGAAAGGTAGCTAATTCAGGAACTACCAGAGTAATCATGAGAGAGAGTTCAAATCATTTCAGTCCAAGTCTCCATACGTGCAAATCACTTAAATTTGCACAACGTGTGAGGATTACCAATTTGGGAAAATGTGAAAATACAAGTATATTGTCTGGAAAATATACCTCTCCCATGTCTACTTAAGTGACCAAGGGGAAAGGACAGGTCACCATTGTTCAAAAGGAACTGTTAATCGCCAACTCTGAAAATATAAATGCGCCGAGAAAAGTATGAAAACATAAGAGGCAAGAAAATAACTCCAAAAGGACACAGTATTACTTAATGAAAGTTCCATTGGTAACTTAAAACGGTTTAAGTAAATAGCAACTAGTGTCTAATTCGAAAGAAGTTAAGGCATTGGTCAACTACTCTTTAAGTAGGTTGTGGACCCATCCACAATTCATTATGCATGCCAGTGAAGAAAAGAAATTCAGCAATTTTGGGCGTCATTAGAACTTTATGGGAAAAAAAGTTCACAGAGACCAATTTCATTTTCATTCGATAATTATAAGCACACAATTTCAAGCATCACCCCTGCATCAATGCAATAAATATCTTCAATATGACAATGTGGCCTTACCATCACCACAGACATCACAAAAAACATGATATGAGATCCCAAACCACAAGCGAAAGTCTTCATCATGCTCACAAAGGAGCAGACGGGATAGGAAATCAAATAAGAAAATGAACATGGCAACAACAAGAAGTCTGCAGCTTGGGAGTTTTCACAAAAATCATTCTTTTATGCTAAGATTTTGTCTTGAGGACGCATAAGTGTGTCACCAAAAGCATATATCTTACGCTCTGGTCGAAATAGCGCGGAATGACCCTTCACTCTATTCAGCATTCAGAGCTACCATTGCGAAATGAGAATCACCGCACCCTCCTGAATTCCACTCCTCTGGAAGGAAACTAGGCGAAATACGCTAAGATTAATTGGTTTCCTTATTTGTAAAATGAATTGAAGGATTTCCTTGGTTTTCTTAGAGAATGATTCCCTCTTGACGCTTTTTGTCCCCGTTTCAACTTCCTTCACTTGAATGATTTGTAGACTTCATCAAGGTGAGAAAGGAGTCCAGGGAAAATGCTCCAGGAAATTCCTGCCGTCCTCCAGCATCCGAAATTCCTTATTGAAGAATGAGATGAAGCTGATGAACTCCGAGCCAATGCCATGATAGATGGGCAGATATATGATTTATAAGCCTGACGCATTCATGAAAGTATCGAGGAAAAAGGGGCCATCCCATTCGTTAATGTCGAGAAAGTGCCCGTTGTTCAAACAGATAACGTCACCGCGTCAATCGGAACAATGCACCTGGCAAGCAAAATGCAGTCTTGACACTGTCGTCATTCAGGATCGATTATGGAATGCAGTTTGGATTTCCCAATTTTCCTCTTTCAGGGATTCTTTGTATTTACACATGTAACGTATGCCGGCCTATGACCGCAAGTCCAGCGTATCAATAGAGTCCAGGAGGGGAGGAGGCGGAAGGAGGTGAACTAAAACATCCATCAACACGTGCAGGGAGGCGAACCTAGTGTTTGGGGTCAACCATCACGTAGAAGGGCTCCGTACAGTTTATATGCAGGATCCTTCCTTCTCGAATGTGCTACCCAAACACTGGGCAAGGAGCCATATCATCATTATGAGAATGAGTATCAAAGTCCCTCCAATCAAGTCCAATCGCCAAAAACCGATCCTCCAATCCAACAAGCGTTCAGCGGAAGATCCCTCCCTCGATCCCTCACTCCGAGGTGCCTGAAGAGCTCGAACTCGAAGAAAGCGAGTCAGTACCGTTTTGACCGGGGTACTCGGGCCCTTTTAGATCGTGGGTGTTTCGAAATTGGCCGCCTTTCTCTCTATAGAAACATACAGGGGAACAACGATATAGTTAGAGGATTCGTTTCGAAGGTCGTGAGTTTTTCCCCCGAACATGCAACGTTTTATGTGGAGGGAAGTGAAAATCAGCCCTTTGTACTGTACTGTACTGTAAAGGGGGTTGGACTGGTTGTTTGACTAACATTTTTTTTTGTCCTTTTTTTATCATTAATTTTTCTTTTTGGAAATACAATTTTTTTTTGTTGTCTTGAATTACGCCTTAGTTACTCCCACTCGAATTTGAATTGGCACGGACCTGATTTCCTGGAAGGGGATTCATTGTAGTGGAATCGGGGCGCGTTAAGGCAAAGTTTCTATTTGAACTTAATTAATAGTTGATATGATCAGCAATCCTACCGACTGCGCCTCGTGCCCGTTACACAAGTGATCATATCTATTTTCAAATCTAATCATACCTCCCATCAGATGGCTTATGCATGAAACTCCATTTCATGCCTGTGGGAAAGCCAGCACCTCCCCGCCCTCGTAAACCAGATATCTTGGCTTCATCTAGAGAGAAACATAAGCAAAAAGTCAAGACAAAGTGCCCTACTGAACAGGTACCACAAAATCTATCCATCAAATGAATAAGGGAATTAAAGGTTACAGGAGTGATTGGCATATCTTTAAACCAGATTTCACAGTTCATCCAAAGTAGAATGCCTAAAGAGAGCATTCCTTCTGAACTGACTTGTAATCCACTCAGGTCCTTTCAGGATTATTTCTTTTGTTTTATACCAGTCTCCCCTCTTAAGAGCTCCCTTCAGACGCCAATCATGACGACCATAGAGGTTTGTGAAGATCCTGTCTTCATCCTTCAAGGGTGCATTCTGCAACACAAAGTTTTTCAAAATTCAAAGTCATAGGTATGTTGCAGCAATACCATTGATTTAAAATAGCATTATCTCTTTAAAAAGAAATTGGTTAACTCTAAGAACAGATGAGAGAGAATGACAGAAATTAGGAGAAACAATATTTAAAAAATCACAATCACAATTGAAGAAAATTTAACAAAAAATGGGGGGAAAGAAGGAAAGAAACTAGCTGAAGCAAAAAAATCTGTGAGTCAGAATAACCAACAAATTTGGAGATCTGAAAATTCAATATCTTACTTTTGTTTCTGTAGATTGAGAGCGGACTTGAAACTGGGCTGCAATACTTGAACCCAGAACTGATGTGAGCTGCTTGCAGCTAGGGAACAACCTGCTACTTGGTAAGGCTGCCATCAAAAGAAGATAGCTTCTCAAGGTGGCTTCCACCAAAAGCAGCTCACAAAATAAAGCAGGCTTATATACTTGTTAGGCAGCAATGAAAGCCAATGCTGACCTAGAACATAATTCTTCCTTATTAAAACAGCATTGAATAACAACTAAAAGAAAAGTAGGCCTATAGTAATGAGTTGAAGTGATAGGAGCAGGCTCCTCTGTCATATCAAAAAATAGAAAAATAGCAGGAAGATCAGGAGGGGCTCTAAATTCAATTGATTTCCCACAGAGCCAATTTTCAGACTTCACTGTCATTGCCAATTTCCCTTAACCCTATCGACGTCATCCTGAGTACATATTCATCATGCACCTTTGTGCTTCCCTGCAGGATAACGATTAAGGATGCTGCCAAAAGGGTTAAAGCAACTTGAATTACAGTGAAATAGTTATATCATCAGCATATATTTGCATGAGCTTAATTTAATGGACCTGGTTTTGAAAGCAAAATTATGCAAAGATTTAAATTTATTATGCCACTGATCAAATAAGCTTTAACATGCCAAATGTTTCCATATTTGAAAAGAGCATGTAAGTGGAAAAAATGTGAATTTCGCCATATTTGAAAACAGCCTTTTTGTGGAAAAATGCAAACGTTACCATATTTAAACAGCATGAACTTCAAACTTCATATATGGCAAAATTTGCATTTCTCCACTTACATCCTCTTATTTAATATGGAAATGCTCTGCATAAATTGTACTTTAAAAACTACAAAATGCTAACAATATAGCCTTTGCCAGGAAAAAATTGCATGGTCTAAGGGCCTCAGTATGGAAGCCAAGTAGGGCAAAATCTCATTGAAATTCTCTTTGAAAGACTTTTCATGAGGAGTGAAACTAGAGTTGAGACCCACATGATTTCAATTTTAAAAATAGCATATGGTTTACACCAAGGTTGGGGGGGGGGGGGGGGGGCCATTATATTGAAAATCCAGCTTACCACAGCTTGTCAAATGATATGCACATTGATTTCCCGAAAATATGCTATATGTGCATAAATTCTCCAAGAATGCATTAATGTTGATGACTGCCAGATACAATGCAACATGATAAGGTGCCAAGTGCAGGAGACTCTTTGCCTGTAACTGCACCTTGACTGTGGAATACCAACTGACCCACCCTCCCATCTAGACCCTCTTCCTCCCCATAACTACAGCTAACACAAATAACCATGGAAGACTCAATTTTGTACAGATACAATACCCAAGTTTAGCCTTCACTGCTGGGGATCTTTAATGTCCCATGCCCTGAAACAGGAGTGCTCTTCACTCAGGCATCTCCCTTTCCAAGCATACTAGAGCTTGCACTTGGAAGTGAACATTGGACTTGATTGGATTTGAACCTGGTTCTCCTGCCACAGGAGCCATACTTACTACGAACTGAGCCTCTACATTACCTTCCTCCAGTTTTAACCAGGAAACTTGACTACCCATGGATATGGAAAATGATGTACTGGATCATGTAAATGTCAGCAACCCTGACTTCATTAAAGACAGACTAAAAGAAGAAGTTCAAAAGTTTGATTTCTCCAAAGATGTTGGAATGAAATGGATCAATCCTCAGGCCCCTACTATTTTCACTCTTTATAATAATAAAAAAAACCTATCTAATTACAAAATGAGATACTTATTGCACAAAAAAAAAACAACTCTTTGCTGATGTTCAGTTGTCAGTTGAGATGGAATCTACTTTTGTCCGGTCATAGTGTGACCTATTGCAACTTCAACTAAACCCTATCAAGAACAAAACCCTCAGTTGATTGAACACATCAAGCTGATTCCTAGGGTCTACTTTATACCAACCCCTGTGAATCATGATCTGGATGACACCTCCAGTACCTGGACATTTAATCCTTTGACCAGTGGTTTTTATTTGGGCCTGGTGCTTGGGGATCAAAGTTTGAAAATGAGTATATTTTGGCTTGGCAGTCAAAGGGATAAAGACCACATTAACAAGAGCATAGCCAAAAACCACTTGAAGCTGCTATCCTCAGAGCCACCTACAACAGAAAGGCTTTAGTCCTCCTTTTTCTAAGTCTATATACACTCTTTTTGAATTGAATTAGTACCCCCTAGAGGAGTGCCTCCATTGATTGCAGGTAGTGAAATCTTACACAGGGGTGGTTATGTCTATCACCTTATGAAATGGAATGTCTAGAAATTTGTGCTTCACCATTCTCCACTATAGGGGGGTGGTATGAATTCAATCCAGAAAGAGTGTACACATTTTGAGTCTCCCATCTTGAGAAACTATGTCTCTGTTTGGAATCTTGCTGCTGTGAGGTAACTGGGACAGAGTAATACTCCTTGAACAGCAGCAAACAATTAATCTAGAGATCCATGGATTGGCTACCTTGACTCATGAACATGGCTCCAAATGTTCCACTTAACAACTTTTGTGAAAATAAATACTAGGCATCTTGATATAGAACCATCAGAAACAAAGTCACCAAAAACACTGTCAAAACATGTCACATTATTCAAAAAGTGATAGAAATCTGCTTCAATCAATTGCTACTACTCCCAGCAATAGCAACTACTTTTGCCACAGAAACACAGCTGACTGGAATGCCCTCCCCAAGGAATTAAAATCTGCCCCATGTGAAAATTACTTGAAGTCCTGCATGGATATCATCTGAAACCATAATATAGGGACCAACCATAGACAAATCTCACTCAACAGGTTACTGTGAAGCCTAATCATCACTGGAACTTACATGTGAACATGCCTAACTCAAGCACAGATAAAAAAGTCCAATATATAAAAATTGATTCCTGATTTGAATTACAAATGAGACAAGCTTTCTTGGTTCAAGAAAGGATGGCAATTACCAGTCTCCAGACTTTGGGATGCTTCATAATCCTATTAGAAAGCCTATTAGAAAGCTATGCCAGGAGAACTGACACTTTTTCCATAGTACAATAGATATTGGATGTGGCTCATCAGGAACATAAATTTATCAAGTGAGGTAACAGGCTAGTTCAGCCCATGTGTAAAAGGTCAATGGCTGAGCATCTTGTACAAAGGCAAGATGTCACAACAGGCATTAATGCCTGGATGGGCATGAGTAAACTCATACCAAAATCATTGCATATCATGTGGGGATAAAAACCAAAGAATTTACACATGGACATATTCTGAGGATTCTATCTCTCAACTTAAGGGTTGATTTTCAATAATTTACTGTAACCACCAAATGGGTCTACCATAGACGATAAGGTGTACAAATAAGGTATCTTATAAGGTGTGATAAGACTGACACATACATGCTCATCTGACCCAGCCAATGCCATTTTTAGAATCACCAACTTCCAATAATAAAAGTGCACATCTCAGGAGTTACATATAATACATCAGTTGCTGTCAGTCCAGAATTTACCAAGAGGGCATCAAAGAGCATACTTCAGGATTTGTCAAACCTGGTAGTCTAAATGCAATCCATACATACAGCTGCCTTTTTTTTCTTTTCTTTTTTTTTTCCTTTTTTACCAAGCAGCCAATTTTTAATAATTTAAGACAATGTTGATACTGGCTGCGCTAGTTGACAAGGTTTGAAGTCCTGGCTAGAACTATTTATAATTCAGCTATTCTTAGCCCCATTATATAAAGCCATCTGCGCTACTAGCAGGCATTGTTAGCTTAGAAGTTCCCTACAAAGAACATCACTTTGTGTGCCTAAAGACAGTGAATATTATCAAAGGCAGGGGCAATCGGTTTAATGCAATTGTCAGAGTGCAATATTTGAAGGAGACCTAACCAAAGTTTCTGCCTCAGTCACAAAGGTGTAAAATAACTATGTGCACATTCCACAACCGATGACCTCCCCTGATGCTAACCTGATATGGGGTGAATAACAAAGAATCTACAGCACAATGCTTTCGTAATGAGTTCAAACACCTCCATCAAGGGATTGTCGCTACTAGTCCTTCAACTCTAGGGATATATACTGAATATCAGCTCACATCATATGTAAGACTGGAGGAAAGGTTAGTTCCGCTGGCGTCTTGGCCTCCAACTCTGAATAGAAAACAATGGTTCGCGTTAATAGGATGAGTGAAGTCATCGCGAAAGCATTGTAAATCGAAGGGTGATGGTAAAACTTTAGCTACCACCTGTGTCCGCCGCCATTCGTGCCGACTGCGAAATTACGTCGTCTGCTAGCGAACTCGAGGATTATCCTTTATCCTTTTGACCTTCTGACAGTCCAACCTAGACAATGAACTTTCCAGAGTACGCATGGCAAACTACTGCCAAAAGGGATAATTCCATGCTGAACAGAACTCGAGTGTAAGGCGAAAGTTTTGGCTGATAAGTTGAAGCTCCAGTATCAGACTTAAGAAAAAATCAACCTCATTCAACATGGCGCCTTCTCTTAAGCGTTCTATTATGTTCGCAACACTGCAGCGCAGTTTTATTTTGCTATATCACGTAGGCGTACGGTTCGTTCACGTGAAGAATGAGTCATCTGATCATTGTATATCAGTGGTGAAACACGTGGGGATGTGCTAATGCAAATTCAGTTCAGTCGCTACCTTTGGTCCCTTGGCTTTCCATGCCACGACAGATGAGACATCTCGACGCTATGCCCAACGTCGGAGACAACTTTCAGCATTCATTTCTCTAGGCATGCAGAGTCTTCGCTTTAGACAAAAATCATTCATCCTCTTATAATGCAGTATGACAATTACTTATTACTCTTGGGACATGTGGACCACTTTGTAGGCTATCATCGGCAGTCCATCAATGTTTACATACAATACAGTGATTTCGAATCAATTTGTACTACGTTTAACATCGTGGTTAGTATTTATTTTGTACGTAAAGGATGTGATGTTAGGCTTTTGGATCCCATGTTAAACGTGGTTTGTATCAGGTTGTAAAGGTGAAATTTAGACATTTTCCAGAAAACAATTTATTGACAAATAACTCAACAACGACTAGAGTGCAGTCTTGCGTCAATGTATCTGTTGTAGGTTCACAATAAGCACTCATGCCCACAATGCCCACTGGTCACTCTACTTATACACCTACATAGAAAGTTCTAACATTTTCAAGATTTTTCTAGAAAAAATCGAAATGTCTAAATTTCACCTTTACAATCTGATATTTACTTACAATCAGTGCATGTAAGCTAAGGGCTCACTGGTGCTTCCTATCATCCGGCACTCCCTAATTAAAGTAATCGCAAACCGTGTTAGGATCCAATGCGCCAGTAGAATTGGTATGAAAATTGCAATATTCTTATAGTGTATGATTTCTTGTTGCCATCCCTTATGCATGAAATTCTGTAGTGTGCATAACAACTGGTGGTATGTTACCTATTTGCACCCACTATTGTCCAGCAGGTGTTGTACTGTCTTTGCTAGGTTAGGTCGGCCTGAGTTATAAGCATACGTTTTTATGCTCTGAGCAGTAAACTCAAATGATATATCTTCACTCTGCAGACTCTGCTCATTGATTCCATAATCTCTGTGATGTTAACTTACAGCTAATATGACCTCAAATTCTTAGTTTTATTCCATTTCTTGATTCTTTCCCTTGGATATCCTTAACTATGAACTGGCCAACAGTTGTGTGATACTTTTTTTCTTTCTTCTTGGATTAGGATATTCCCTTTAGTTACTTGTTTGGAGATACTGTGATTTGGCAAAATCTTGGTTTTTTTTAATATCTGGATCCATAGGCCAGCTCACATATCCTTAAGAGCAAAATATTTTTTTATCTAGTCCTATTTGGTTGTCCTTATTACTGCCACTGGGATTTCTGTTTGCATTGCTTTTTGTGACAATATCAGAGGAGCATATTACTGTTAATAAGATCTCAATATGCCTTCTCTCATTTGTCTGTGATGAAGTATCTTATTTTTAAATGACCATTTCTTGATTCTTTTTGAGTTTCATGAAAAAAGTTGGCAGTGCTAGGTTTATTTAAGGAGCATATTTTTGAATTCCTGATCACATGTTCAAGACAAAGAGTGTATTTTTGTGAGTCAACTCCATAAGATGGTGAGTTATATTGTTCTCATCTGGTAAAGATGTCCCACAATTCTGGGATGTTTGACAATTTTTAAAAATATTTATTCTGTTATATTTAGGCATCTTTCGAAGGTGAAGAGGAGGAGGTAGAAGGTGGTTATGGAAGCAGTTATGTAGTTGGAGGCTCTTTTCCCAAAGACTTTGGTTATGGTCCTGAAGATGGTCTGGATGGAGAACTCTCTGATGGGGTGCCCTCACAGAATAAACCTAGGATTTTGCTCATGGGTCTTCGAAGGTACCAGTATTCACATGTCAAGATATCTTCCAATCTTTTTCTCTTTATTCAGTTGACTCAACTCTACCTTCATCCCTGAACAGGAGTGGGAAATCCTCAATTCAAAAAGTTGTGTTTCACAAGATGTCACCAAATGAAACACTCTTCTTGGAGAGCACAAACAAAATAGTGAAGGAAGATGTCAGCAATTCCTCTTTTGTCCAGTTCCAGATCTGGGATTTCCCTGGCCAGATTGACTTTTTTGATCCAACATTTGATTCAGACATGATATTTGGGGGTTGTGGTGCTCTGGTTTTTGTCATTGATGCTCAGGTGAGTTGAGGATATCTGCAACTATCTCAGTATATTCCTTGATTAAACTTTGAAATAAAATTCTAAATTGGCATATTTTCCAGGATGACTATATGGAAGCTTTGAATAGACTTCATCAGACAGTCACTCGAGCATATAAAGTAAATCCTTCCATTCGTTTTGAAGTCTTCATACATAAAGTGGATGGGTTGTCAGATGATCACAAGATTGAGACCCAACGTGATATTCACCAGCGTGCCAATGATGATCTCTTGGATGCAGGTCTGTTCAGTTTGCACTGGTGTGATTTTCAATCTGCCTGATTAAAGAGCTGATTTGGCAAATAAAGCCCCCAATTCTTTTCAGGAATGGAGAGCATTAGCCTGAGCTTCTATTTGACATCCATTTATGACCACTCGATCTTTGAAGCCTTCAGTAAAGTGGTACAGAAGCTCATTCCACAGCTACCAACATTGGAGCACCTCCTGAACATATTTATATCAGTGAGCTCATTTTATCCACTCCATGAAGTGAACAGACATGCTGGTTGCACTGGAAATCCTAAACCCATGTGAAGACATAACCCTTGTCATTCAAATGTTGATTTTAAACATTTTGACCGTTTTGACCATTTTGACCGGCACTGGGACCATGCCTACCATGATATTTGTAACAGAGCATAATTGAGTCATTATCATTATCCTATGCCTAGAAATTATTAGTATGTGTAACACTTGTTTTATGCCCAAGGTGAAGGGGAAAGAAGCTGTTCTTAGACTCTTAGTCAAATGTAAAGAGTAGCCTGTGATGTTTCATCCGAGGAGGTAGAGAAGACTGATATTTGAATACACTCCAATTCTGCCTTCAGGAAATTGCATTAGCATGCATGTACATGGTCTTTGCCATGTCTAGTATTTCTTGGTTGCTTTGTTTCACACATGAGGAATTTGGTTTCCCTTCTTTTGTGTATGATGAGGAACCCCCGAGGGTGTATGTAACCTATACTTTGTACTTGGAAAGTAAGCTCATTATTTTTGTTAACAGTTGGGTGACCTCCATACCCCTTGATAATTTCAATTATTATGAGATGAGGAGATAGGCAATTCATGTTCAGTTATGGGGGAGTAAGTCCCAGGGATGTTCTAAGGTACTCACCTATCTTTGACATTTTGTTGAGTTTCACCCACTTCTGACCTTAAAAAAAAAAATAAAAATAAAATATATATACACATATATATGAGGTCTGAAAATAAAGTAATGAGACTGATTCTGTAAAGGAAAAATTTTTATCACTAACATTTAGTGGATGTGGTCACCTCCAAAGTACTCTCCTTCTGACTCTATACACACATCCCAACATCTTTGCCATGCCTGGAAACATTGCTGGAAATCATCTTCTGAAAGTCCTATTGATTTATTGTCAGACCTTGTATTATTTATATATTCCCAAAAATGAGCATTTAAAATTTATTGCAAAAACATCATGTGCTTCTAGGTACCATTGAGGATCCTACTGTTACTCCATTTCTAGGACAATAAAACTGCAATTTAGGTTGTCTTGTTTTTGTCAAGGGCCTTGGAAAACTTACTCCTGGTTATTATGTAATGGATGAAGTTGTTGGTTTCTTTAGAGAAGATGGAACTTGCCTGAAGGGATTGAGGGCTAATAAGTTCTGTTCTCTTGAACTTGTGTCAAAGTGGGCAATTTATCAAGAATTAACAGTAGGGACTCAATTTTATTACCTGCTCATGTCTTACCTTGAGAACAATGGCATTTCCTCTTCCCCCCCCCCCCATATGTATGGTGTTCTTTCTGAAGAAATGTGATATTAATGAAAACCAAGAATCTATACACCAATGGACTGGAGTGACCTGCAGTCTGCAAAAGCAAAAGAATCTTGAGGCTTAGAATTTGTCAGAAACCAAGCCAATGTAATTTTAGTTGAAATAGAAGTAAGGTTGTCTCCTTACATCAAACTCAGGATTAAGATGAGGTTAAGTACAGTTTTAGAGAGGGAAGATAATCCATACATAGTAGGGCTTGTAAGACCTTGTCAATAAATATTTGCTGGGGTAGGGGAGGGTGCATCTGGTTTCAGTCCTCACTCATGGTGTCATAATGAAAAGAATAAGATGGGAGATGTAAACACTTGATTAAAATGTGGCTGTATTCAATCCTGTTGGTCTCTGCTAGTGTGGAGTGACTCTACTACCTCTGTGATCTCTGATTCATTGTTTCTCCATGTTTCCATTTTTACAGAATTCAGGCATTGAAAAGGCCTTCCTCTTTGATGTGGTTTCCAAGATCTACATAGCAACTGACTCATCTCCAGTTGACATGCAAAGCTATGAACTCTGTTGTGACATGATTGATGTTGTCATCGATGTGTCCTGCATCTATGGGTGGGATATACAAGCTTTTTTCTTCATCTCTCTTTCAAAAGCATCAGGTTCACTAAATTTGTCTTGTGCATTGTAGCATTGCAGAGGAGGGGGAGTCCTCAGCATTTGACAACCAAAGCTCAAGCATCATTCATCTCAACAATGGAACAGTCCTCTATCTAAGAGAGGTGAACCGTTTCCTGGCTCTTGTTTGTATTCTACGTGAAGACTCCTTTGATCGACAAGGTATGTAGGGTGTATCACAAAAGTCTGAAGAATTAATTATGTTGCATTTTCTAATGAAATTCATTTCTTGTCCAGGTCTTATAGACTACAACTTCCTATGCTTCCGAAATGCAATCCAGAAGGTGTTTGAAGTGAAGTGTCAAAGTGTGGGGATTCCTCGCATCCTTATGGACCCTCCCTCGTCCTTGATACAGAGCAATGGGTGATTCAACACCATGTTCCTAGATCAAGTAAAGTCTCCTTCACACCACCTGTGCCATGAGACACTGTTGAAATGAATTATGTATTGTGATCACATGAATATTTCCTGTGCATTACTGCCTCACATGTCAGTGTCCTTGCATTATTATCTGTGATGACAACTTTTGAGCTTGGACATTGTGCACCAAATGTATTAGGAGCCATGTTTTTTGCAGTGTCCTGCTCCCATGATGATTCAACTGTCATATGATTGCTAAGTTAAGTCTACTTGGAAGAGCAAGTCCATAAATTATGAGAGAATTCTTAGACTTTCTCAGAAAGATCCCAGTTATTAGGAGTCCTGCTACTTAGGTGCTTTGTCTACACTCCAAGCATTTAGAATCACAGAAATTCATTCTATTTCTGCAGACTTCTAAAGGATTTTTATGCAATCATCCTCACTGCCTCCTCCTATGCTGGCCATGTTTGTGCATGAATAATGAAGTGCTCACAGGATGTCAAACATGCTTTGTATTGTATTCTTAGGTAATACTGAAGTCATAGTCCCCCCCCCCCCCCACTCATAGCCATCAGATAATGTTATGTTTTCAGTTGGAAGTATTTTTTTATCCTTTAAAGCAGAAGTGTCATATGTCAAAGTATTGATGGCTTGAAAATTGTTTTGAAAATCAGGATGTGCTCCAGTTCTATAAAATTAATTTCCAGTAATTATCTGCAGACTGTTTACCATTTTTCAAGCACAGTGCACATTCTATTTTAAAAAAAAAAGGGGCCTATTGCATGGGCTTATTCCTCATGAAGCCAAGTGCTTGGCAAGAGTATGCTGAAGCATGGAAAATTTCCTCCTGTGGCTTCCCATGTACTGAAGTAGCTGCATAATTTCAAGTGCTACAGTATATTTTAAATTTGTAATAGACTTTTGTGTGATTGACTCTCGGTCTGTGCCAGACAAAAATTTGGGTGCTTTGCTCATTTCATTGTAGGATGTGAAAGGTGGGTCAAATATAGGGGGAAACAAGATGACCTCCAGACTGCCACTCATCATCCTCGTGTCCTGCAGTATGTGGCCTTGTCCCTCATCAAATGTCCCAGCTCACAGGAGTGCTTTCCTGAGAAATGAATATAAGTTGAGTCTCTCGTGCAGGTGTGCTCATCTTCAGCACATATGAGGTGGAGACAAAGAAAGGGAGCAAAGGAATCGGCAAGATTGTAGGGGCTGCTGTTGCTGGAGGAGCCCTTGCCAAAGGACATCATGGGCATCGAGGATGTGAGTTCACTCCTCCTGATGGTTCTTTTGGAACTATTCCCATAACCATCAATTGCAACTGTACACTATTTCAGGATGGGGTTTTCATGCCCTCAACTTGGAATGCATTATTTGCTATGACACTCCCACTCCCACTCAGATTGTTGAATGCAGTCATACTAACATTTCCATTATTGAAATGCATGATAGACCTAAGTGTCATATGTCACTTTGAGTGACAAGCACCTCTCCACCTCTTAGCTAAAACTTCAAATTATCATTTCTAGATGTTACTAGAGCTGAATTGATGGCAGCATCAGGTCTGTGTTAAAGGTCTGGAGTTTTGATCTAAAAACCCAGTATGTAAAGGTTTGTTCAATATTCAGCTGAATGATGTATCATAATTTTTGGCAAAATTGATAATTGATTAATGAATTAGCCAAAAAGGATCAAAACAGCTAGTGCATTGGCCATTCCCCACAGTGCATGCAAAAAAGCTCCACTGTAGGAAATTCTCATTAATTTAAGTTCCTGCATCACATCCCTAAGTTGGATTTGTGTGCATCTTTTATACTGCAATGCAAAAGTGCATATAAATTATGCTAATAAAAAGCACTGCTCTCCCTGCTGCACTTGCAGTAAATTCTGCAAATGCAGACAAAGGAATAGTTGATATGACAATAAAACCAATTCATAATCTCTCATATGTTGGTACCGTCCTATATAGAAATAGCATATCTTGAAAATTTGTTGCTTTCAGATTTCTTTGAAGTGATCATATTTCTTTTTCTGCTTATGTACAAGGTGGTGCCGGAATCCTGCATACTTTGCAGTTAAACCCTATCTGCTGCTATCTTTCAAGAAATCAAAATAAGAGTTCACTTATTTGTAGTAAGAAATGAAGTTCAAACAAAGAAAAGGCAATGATAATTTGTTATTTGGAAGGGATGCATTTAGGCTGCTTTAAAGTGCATAATTATGGAAGATAAGCCTATCTTCCTTGGTGGGGGCTTAAAATGTCATAAATTTCAGGACTTGTTCTCTGCTTCATTTGCACTTGATTATCTATCCATACCAAATGGAAGTCACAGCTTCAAGTTTTTCCCAATTTTTTCCATTTTCCATTTTTGGATCCCATGGAACCCTTTAGTCTACAAGGCAGCTGTGAAGAGGGATGGGTCTTTGAGGCATATCCCTATTCATGCAGAGCTTGAATGTCATGGGAGAATCATGCTTAAGCAAGGACATGCAGTTCTTATTAAAGGGGGCCAGAAGCTCTTTGTGTTTTTATGATGGAGCTTTGTTATAATTGTCTCATAAACAAATACCACCTCCTGGAAAAGTCTTAGAAGATGAGTCCTGAAGCTGAATGAAACTCATTCATGAATGAAGGAATACTTTTTCTTCCCATCTGATATGGCAAGACATGATTCCTGTCTTGGAACAGGTGGGTTAAGACCTGAGGTCAACCATAATGGATTGCTGAAGAGTTCTCCCTGATCTTGACTGGTCAATAATAATAATGTATTTCATAGCTGTAACACTTCTAGCATCAGGATGCAAAAGGAATGCAGTGTCAAAAACATGAACTGCTTGGTACTAATGTTGGAGATGGAGGCTTTTTAAGGCTTAATAGGGATGAGATGAGCATGATACTGCATATGTCTTTTTTGTGGGAAGTTGGTGGAGGTGGTGGGATGTCCTTTTTCCGACCATGGATCCTCTTTTCCGTGCTTGGAGGCGGCTTCTCCTTTCTGGTTCTCATCTTTCTCTTCTTCTATTGCAAGCGTCTCAAAGCTTCCCAACAGCTCAGCCGCATATAAGCCATATAAGCCGCATCATCTTCCTCCATGACATCGTATGCCTCCATGCCTGCAGTCTTTTGCATTTCATCATGCATTCATCCCAGATCTTTTTTTCCTTAGATTTTGTTGCTGTGTTTTGTTGTTTTTATTTTTAGAGCAAGCAGGTAGCATTTGTGTCTGGCTTCCACTGTTATAAGCTTTGCTTTCTTCTGTTTTATTCTCTCCCTTGTGTCATGCCTCCTGCTTGATCATGAGTACTTAGAAGTATTCTAGAATTGTGCTGAGGTAGTTTAGACCTTGCAGCACTCCAGGGACCGATGGTCCTCAAAGGAAAGATGAGTGACAGTGAAGCATGATGAAAATTGTATCACCGGGTAGTCTAGACCCAGGAACAGGTCTGGTTGGGAAGATAGCCTTGTAGGAGAAAACAAGTCCATTGCTTTCAACTTCCCTCATACATTATTCATTGTGCATCCTATCTAGTTTTTATGTCATGGTGGCCACCATTCTCTTTTCCTCTCTCCACTTGGCTACTTTTGTTCTGTTCTCATCTGTTGTCTGACCATCCTTAACATGTATCCAGGATCAAAGCATGGATCCAGGATTGGGTATCTTGATCGTGAGTTTTTTCATGGTCTGTACTTCCTGTGTAGAGTGGCCATGTTTGTATTTGATTTTTATGCATTTACAGGGTGTGTAAAAGAAAAGACCAATGGCTTTTAACTTCTATGTCTCTGCCCCCACTGCAGCCATTTTCATGAAACTTGCACTTTGCATAAATGTGTTCCTTGGGCCAAGGCAGACTATTAGGAATTGTTCAGAAGTTAGATATTGGAATTGGACAAGAGTTTGTGCTGGTAGTGGAGTGGGAGAAACACTTTTGTGATGTGTTTGTATGTCATCCAGGCCACTTAAAACTTCTCTTCCCTTCTTTGGCTTGGTCTTTCCTTTCAGGTGATTTTGATAAGCTGCTTTCCAATTAACAACTGATGAGTAAGTATATATTAACCCTCATCCGGGCAAGCGTTTTTACAACCTATTCCGGGCAAGGTGAGTCTGTCAGACTCGTGTAAAATAAGGCTGTAAGGTGTAATAACAGTACTGTAACTAAAATAATACAGACAATTTATTCAATGGTCCTGATAGTTTAAAAAAATAATGACAGTAATAGACCGAAATATGTCGTAGTGAGTCCAGCGGACTCACCTTGCCTGGATTAGGGTTAATAGAGATTCCTCAAAGCCCATATACCTTGGTTCATGTTGGAGGAGACAGGCTAGTGTTGCTCTGAACGAACTAAGTTCCCCACTGTATTTTCAGTTTCCAATTTTTTTTAATTTAAATAATTGTTCATTGCCTGGCCTAGATGAAATCAATCCAGATTAAATTTTACTGGTTTGTTGGGAACAAATAAATCTATGCTTAGTGAGTTTTGTGTAGCTCCAGTGAGATCAGAGACACATAGGTTAAATGCTGGTGTTACCTTTTGCCATACCTTGTATATTCTCTCTTCATTCCCAGTACAGGTCAACATCAGGTCTGTCTGCCTTTCCTATGGCTGACCATGCCCCTCTAAAGTAACTCAAATTAATTCCTCATATGATGTGGTTTTAGTTGCTAAAGATATGGCCTTTCACTAGATTATTCATGATATATGTAGAGATGTATGAAATATTGTAACTGCATGGGGTGTTCTCTTCAGACTTTAGCTACATAAAACGAAAGAGTCCCTTCAGATGTAGGTATGAAAGCAGTGAGTGTAGAAAGTTAGACATGTAGTGATTTATACTTGGCTTCATTTGGTCTTCTGAAATTTTTCCCTTGATTCAGCAAGCTGTAGTAAAATGTCTCAACATTCTTTGGTAACAAATGGCTATTGAGACAAAAAGAAGTGCTATTATTAGGAAAAGTCTGACCAATGCAGTCTGTACGATGCCATTCAGAGTAGGCCTTATGAACTGAAATTCTATTCTGCCTTGTTCAGAAAGAGTGCTTTAAAGGAATGCATTTGGCTGGACAGGTATTTATGGATATGTTGCATTTATTTATTTTATTTATTTGCTGTTTCTTCTATGACACTGACTAGCAGCAAGCAGGAGTACTGGAATCAGTGCTGCTGGAATCATCCTGATCATCCTGAGTGTATGTCTTGGAGGATTCCTCCTCTACACCTTCCTCTACTATTTATTTGAGATCCGACCATTCAAGAAGCAGAAGCAAGGTTTCAACCAGGATGAGAATAGCAATGTGAAGCAGCCCAATGGAGACATCAAGAGTCCTGAAGACATCCCACTGATGGCGAATGAGGAGCAGGTGGTGGATATATCAGGAGAGGAGTCAGTGGCTTCACATGGTTCAACCAGCTACAGTGACACCTCCTCCAACAAGTCTCTCCATCTGAATTGTGAAGAGAGCCAGCCAAGCAGCCTTTACCCTAACATAAAGAATGGGTATTTTTCATCACTTGACATGCCTGATACCCCCAACATGGAAACCCAACCCCTGAGCATGTCAGCAGACATGGGGATGGAAAAAGAGAAAACAGATGAAAAAATAATATTAGATTGGCTAGAAGTGCCATCACAAGGAGAACCCCAAGATATGAAGGAAGAGGAAGGTCAGGAGAGTGTAAAATTTCAATCAGAGCCCCAGAATAGTTCCATGAGGGACCAAGATGAGGAGTTCTTGATATCCACTCTCACAGCTTCTCTACTGAGCCCCCTTGAAGAGTTGACTGACAAGTCCCATGATAGCATATATATTAAGCAGCAAGAAATGGAGAATGAAGGGAAGGATTTGGATCTGGATTTAAAAGCTGATTCCCTACCTACTGGGGAACAGCAGTTGGGCTGGAATGCCCCATCAGAGTCAAATTTTCAGGCAGAAGAGCTTGCAAAAGATGAACTCACTGAAGAAAAGGTTCAAGAGGGGGATTCCCTGATGTCCACTCCAACATTTATGGCAACTTCTCCACAGAGTCCCCTTGAAGAGTTGGCAGACAAGTCCCATGATAGCACATTTATTAAGCAGCAAGAAATGGAGAATTTGGGGAAGGATTTTGATCTGGATTTAAAAGCTGATTCCCTACCTACTGGGGAACAGCAGTTGGCCTGGAATGCCCCATCAAAGTCAAATTTTCAGGCAGAAGAGCTTGCAATAGATAACCTCACTGAAGGAAAGATTCAAGAAGATACCTCACATGATGAGAAGCCCTTGGAAGAGGGAAGCAATGAAGTTCTTGACAATAACCCTTCAGAAAACCATATATTGGAGGGAGGAGCTGAAGGTTCTTCTGTGAGACTTGATGTAGAGGAAGGAACAAAGGAGGTAGTTGCCCCATCAATACCAGCAGATTGCACAGAAGCCATTGTGGGTTCAGGACTCCATCATGAGCCAGGCCAGATAGGAGAAGACCTGGAGGTAGGACAGGTGCAAGAAACCCAGGCCACTAGTGGAGAGGAGCAGTTGCCGTGGACGGGTGAGGGTGAAGGCCCCGGTTATGACCCCGACAACAGTCCCCATGACAAGTCTTCAGATTCGTCCGATGACTATGAGGAATTCCACCGCTCAGACACGCTGAAATTGGAAAAGAAGAATGGCAAATCCTGATTCTCGTCCTTCTGTAACCAATATCCATTAGACATATCAGATTCTTGCATACTCAGTCAGCATTCTTTCACTGGAGCTTCTGCAGTTTCTCTCCTGAAACATATTGTATATACCAGTATTTCTGGCTGAATCGAATTCAGTGGACACAGAGTGTTTGTTCAAAAGCATGTGCCATTCTAAGATTCTATTCTCAGCTTACGCCCATGTGAGTGGGCATGGAATTGTGTTATCCCAGATCTAGAGGCATTTTACTTCAGTTCATGTTGGATGTTGCTGAATCGTGAACAGCACCTTTTTGATGTGTTGCTTGTAAACTTGATCTCCTGGAAATTTAGTGATGGTGGAGGTCACCAGGCTGCTTTTTGCATGTGAATTCACATGCAATGAACTTATTACCTGAATGACAAAAGTGTTTTATATTTGAGATTTTACCTGTTATCCTGTACGTAGAAATCCATAGATTGCAGTGCAGAGAGGGTGACATTGCTTGATTCGAACAGAAACATATTGTTTCTGGTCGATTATGTATTTACAGGGTTTTCCTACTTACCATCTTGTGTTCTTGGGTGTTTTTACGAGGAACCAATGTGAACACGTTGACGTATTCACGTGGAAATGGGAATGCTGCAATGCAATTCTTCCTGTACAATACTTCAGCATGTATTGCTAAATGTTGCATCTGCATGAGTATGCAGAAACCGTTGTGGTTTCCAGTGTCTTTTATCGTCTAGGCTTTTCTGCTCAATAAAATAAAAAAGAGAAGCTCTCAGAGTAGTCTTTCTGCTTTCCATGGCACCGAGGAAGAATCGGTCCTGCTCTCGTGTTGAACCCAGTCGAAAGGTCACATCCCCTTGGGGTAAAATGCTCGAGGCAAGGCTCATCGGTGGATGGAGGATATTTGATGCTACAGTGCAATTCCATCAACTCTTTTTAACCTTTATAGACCGAAAGGTAAGTATACTTACTGCTAGATGTACTGCCAGACCGCCTAATGGAATTTTTTTGTAAATATGTTTTTTATTTCATCATTTTACCATCAATAGTTTATGAAGAATTAAATTTTCCCCGAAAGCTTGCGCGTGTTTGCACTTCACATTGAAATACCCACAGTTAAATACCGGCCGTGAAGCAACACGGACATTTAAATGCCGTACGATAAAGTTTAAGCAAGTTTTCGAGTTCTTTGGTTTGGTGACACCTGCCCTTGCTCTTCGGCAAATTCCATCTGTCGACTCGTAGGAGCTTTAAAGGATTTTAAATTGATTTTTTTTAATGTCTTCTGCCACGAATAAGTACGTGCAGAAGAAAAAAAACAGGCGCGAATGTAATCGCCTACTGGAGCCGGCAACACGAGACGGGTTGCACGAGGACAAGCGATTCAAAGGGAAACGTGGAGCACCTGCTTCTGTACCTGATCGAGGAAAAAGCGTAATATGGGAAGTTGCGACATGCAGGGCCGTTTCTAGGGGCGGGCGATCGCCCGGGGCGCAAGCGGGTTAAAGGGGGATGGGGGGGGCGCCGTTGGAACTTCTTGCCCTGAGCGCCAACACGCCTAGAAACGGCCCTGGCGTTGCATGCCACGGGATCGGAGGATCCGTCCGAGCAGGGACATGCCCTTCATGCCACCGATGTCGAAGTCAAGGATCCTGCAGCAGCAAACGAACGGAATTCCCAGATCTGGAGGGTCTGAGAGGACCTACCCTTCATCTCGATCGGCAAGGTTTTCTCTCCTTTTTTGCACTCGTAATTGATCTTGAGGGTGGACTCCTGCCGGTAAACGAGGGAAGCACGTCATTTAGTAGTTTCTCAGGTTTCTCGACCTTCCGGTCTTAGTAGAATTCAAACAGCCCAAATTAATGTCTACTCTCAGGATGAAAAAAAAAAACTTTTAAATGAATTTCAACAAATAATAAATATAATAAAATAATAACCAATTCTTAAAAGTAATCCGTAATATTGCACGATATTGATGGTACGAATTCATCTGCAAATTGGTCTAATTTTTCTCGCAATTAACTGAAGGATGAATCATTCTGTCGATCTTTAGAGTTTGTTTTAAATGTGTGAATATTTTCGTCTACTTGGGAGATGGAATGAAGTGACTCTGAAGGCGCTGGACCGCCTGCTTTCAGTGCTGTGACGAAGAATTTGGTAAAATTTTAAATCTCTCCTGCCCTGTGAATAGTGCATATTTTGCGAAAACGTGATTAAGAGCCGAAGGACCAGGAAGAGTTCGGGTGTTCGTTCCGCGTATGAAAATACTCGTTCATGCGGATAAGGAACACGAATAGCGTCAGTGCGCGAGTATTGGAGAAGTTCTAGGTTTTTTCGACAATGCTGAAACTTTTCATGATTCCGTGAAAATAAATATTATTCGAAACTCTTACTTGGTAAATAATTTTATGTTACAAGGAAAACTATTTAGATAGTTAAATTTTTACAAATATACAGAACTAAAATGCTTTTTAAAACAAAAATAGAACATACTGTTTCCATTTAACATCTGCAAAATTTAAATGCTAAATATGTATTTCATAGCCGATTATCAAGCTCCAGCCAGTGTGTGCGAACTCTATGCATCAGTCTCCCACAGCGGGAAAGCGAAACTGAACCGAGATCTCGTCTGACTGCGTACGGAACGAGGTAAGCATGCCGACGTGGGTCGTCTCGGCTGCCACCCGTCGCGTGCGGATCATCGCTAACGTGCGCTCACGTGCTTGTGTCGAGGTGAAACACGAAATGACATTTTGGGACGCCCGCGAATGGAAAGGCGGGGAAGAGAGTCCACCTTGGCGAAAGTGGAAGCAGCACTCACGGGGTGCCACTCTCGTAAACGAGTCCAGAACCGTGGAGCCCTCCGCGACGCACACCCGCTGCGGGTTCGTTCTTGAGTGCAGCCCGTATCCCCCGCGATGGACGCGGGACGTCGTCGGTCGTGGCCCGTGCAGTCCTCTCCCGGAGGACGAGGAGGTGCAAGGTCGCTCTATGACGAGTGAGTTGGCTTTTTCGTCTTCTCGTTCGCGCGAAGTTGCTCTAGGATAGGGAGTAGGATGCCGAACGTGGAAGACATTCACTGAAGCTCTAGAGTCTATAGTGATGAGCTTCGGGATGCAAAAACGGGAATTGAAACGCGGAAGAGAACTTTCGCTTTCTTGACACTAGTCTCAAGCGGTCTCGACCGGTTTCTCGGTCGGTTTCCTGTAGTTTGATCATTGCTATGCTTTGAAACAAAAATAAATTGAATTAGGCAATCAGACAGTCTTCCATCTTTCGCCATTTTCTTCGTTTACTTTACTACCTCAAACGAGAGGCATCATCGCTGACGAGGGTTATAAAAGTAAATGCCGTGAAAATGGAGTTGTAAACAGCTTGCATGCGGTTTTTCTCGGTGCCACTTAGAGATGCGTCCTCCCTTCGCGACCCTCCACTTCGCGGAGTCGGGAAAGATCCCGACAGGGTATTGAAGATTCTAGAAAGAGCAATAAAAGTGATAGCTTCGTTGTAACGATTGTACTCATAGAGAACCCCGATAAGAAAACCTGAACAGAAGCTGAATTCTTAACTCGGTCACGTCATTCCAGGGAGAGGGAGGGGGGGGGGGGGAAGGAGGAGAACAAATGAAGCCGAGCTCCTCCAAACTGGTTCTGGAGGACCCAATGCCCCTTTCCTTCCTTCCGACTTAGCACTGCTCTCTCGTCGTCTGCTTATTTTTTCTTTCTGCCACCCTATGGCACTGCTACGTTTAACTCTCCTTTCCAACTGGCGCCCAACCTGCCCAATATCTTGTATTGACATTTTTACCACTACCGCAAAGAAGGAAACCAAGAACGGTATTCAGACTGAAAGGGGTCGAAAAGAAAACTCAGAGTTCACTCATCTCAAGCTCTATATTTTATTTATTTATTTGTAATATATTGTCCATAAAGTAATGCAGATTTTCAAGGCTTCAGGGTACCTCATGCAGTCGCAGTTTACACAGAGAAAATGAACTTCTAACTAATTACTGAACTACTCCGTAGGCTATGGAATGAGAATCCTGAATCTTTTCTTATTCCACCACAAATAAAAAAAGAACACTCCAGATCGACATTAAAAAAAAACCGTTAAGAGTTGGTTTCACATGTAAACTTAGGGAATCGGGGGAATCACAGAGATCCAAACACAGAAACGAGCATGAGCCAAGGCTACATCACAGCGTGGAAGGGAGGGAGGGAGGGAACGACGCCGTTTCCTTTATTGTTGCCTTCGTTCGCGGTTCGGATTCAGCCTTTCGACGACCATGGAGCCAGCCACCACGTCGTACAGCGTCCTGTTGTGCTGGAGGAAAAACATAGAGAAGGTGAGGGGGAAGATGAAAGCCAGGCTCAGGTTCTTGAGGATGGCACGCAGTAGGGCGCGACCGAATCCCAGATCCCCTCCCGGATACACCACCGCCCGATCCTCCGCTGAGGACGAGACCATGGAAATGTTCATGCACGAGGTGGTGCGAATAGACGTTTGCTCACCAATCATATCCAGTGCCAATAAGTGAAACGAAACCATGTGGAAGAGCAAATATTTCTCATATCGATCGATTGATTGTTGATTTTACTCCGTTTGCAGATACAGGTAGCATGAATGTTTCAAGTCCTGGTCAAACTGCAGCTCTTCATAGGCTTACTGACTACGACACAAAAATGTGACAGTGGTCGATCAATAATTGCCTTTCCGTCGATGAATCAAAGACCATACCTTTCATCACCAACCTCAAGAACTTCAGTCCCTGTTAATTTCAGTCTGTACCAAAATATCGCTACATTTCTCTGAGAATGAGGCACATGTATGCCATGTTGAATCAGTATATGGAAATGCTATTCAGGATGGAATCACCTACCACCTGAGATTGGAAATATTCAGTTAGCAGTAAACAGCTATAAACTTCAATCCAGTTCTCATTAATATAAAAATTAAAGCAACTTTTGTTGACAAACTGCTTATCAACTCACAAAGAGATGAGAAAAGTACTTCTGGAAGAGGGGCACTCACCAGTGGGTGCAACCCATTCGCATGATACGACCCGCAGTCCCATCAGCATTTTTCCTGGAGTTGCTCCACCGGAGATGCCATCAGTTCCTCTCTGGGTGCAAAACGCCTTTAAAAAAAAGAAAACACCAAGATAGGAATTCAATTGCAACAGGAGAAAAACTTTTCCTGCTGTGTGAAAAGAATTCATTTATGGTGGAGTCTTCATATCAAAAGCCAATTGAATTTGCATGGTAGTCATTGCCTGAGAAAAGTGTAGCCTCATCATACAAAGCCAACTTCACCTCTTTCCACTCAAGGGAAGACTTACAAAATGAGTTATGCTACTGTGGGAAGATTGATCAGGACACAGAAGATTGCACTCTTCTGAGTTTAATGGCCCTTGTTATGGATACATGCAGACATGGGACAGGGGTGAGGGGTTCAGTATGGTCATGAAACAAGCCTAAATTGTAATCCAAGGAGTAAAACACTCACCTCGTAGAAACAGACGGCAACTCGATGAATGAGCTCGAGAAGCAACACCTCTGACGTCACTTCTAAGGCTGTGTCCATATTCAGCTTGAAAAGGGATGTGTCCAACCCACTGAAGTTATACTTCTCCACATCATCTCTACATGTATACCACACAAAAATTGATTTTGGACTCATTCCTAAAGCAACTGCACTACAAGACTGAGTAACGGAGGACATACACAAAGTCAAAGTGATCCACAGCTAAGTAGGTGATAAGGAACTTGATGACAAGTAGGCAAAAGAAGTCGAAGACTTCAGCCAAGAATCGTCGCAACATGGAAGGGACTCCATACTCAATGCCTGCTTCACAAACACCCAGACAATCACAGAAAGTGCCACAGAATATGCTTTACTATACGCGATGTTGCGAGACGGCATGATTCCGGCGTCCAGAGAAGATGAGACCGACCCCTACGTGGGAGTGACTGAGGTGAGCTGTTGTCTGAAGTTTCTGGGGTACCCTGTGCAGAGGTATCTGAAGCTCTTGCTGGAATGCTAGCACCTGCCTCACTGGCTCCTTCACTTGGTCTCCAGTCCCTCTGATGATTCATGAAAAAAAAACACAAATCACCCAACTTCCTTCAAGTGTATGAAGCCAGACAAGATCAGAAGGGGCTCACAAATGTCGCCTGGCCAGTCCTGCTGAGCTCCTCTTGCTCCAAGAAATAATATGGGAGAAGCGTTTGAAAACACTGCCAGTGGTAGACATCAGCAAGCCACTGCCTGACCAAGGATGCATATTCGTCTGCTGTCATCACTCGATGCTCTGCATCCCTCTTCTCCTCTATAACTGGTTCTATTCCATTCTCCATTATTCTGTAACTCTGTTTATTGTCCTCTTCAGTTTCATGTATTGTAAAAACTGATAATGAGTGTGAACTGCAGATTTCTATTTTGAAAAATTGCATACAATGAGTATTAAATTCTAGGACCTAAACAAAAACCAGGCAATTGGTTTCTTACAGAGAAAAAACAATGGGAGGGACATGACAATAAAAATTCACAACAGTTTTGATTAAATTAAACATCTCTTGAGAGCCACTGACCTTTACCACCTTCACTCATTGACTTCCCTTAGATACTATAACTGTAGTAGTGCCAAGTTAGGCAAGTGAAGTTTCTCATACAACTTGAAAGTGCATTCCTCTGGTCCCCCACAACAGAGGGAAACTGCCAAGAATCTTGGCAGCCAAGGTATATATGAAAACACTGAAAGAACAATCCATATTGGAACATACTGAGAGTATGGAACTTTATTGCTCAAAATGGAAGACAAAGCAATCTTCTAAAAAGAAATCACGGAAAAGTTGAGCGCAGTACTGTTATTTCTATCTTGGCAGCAAGAAAACATAAGTGTAAGCACAGTGTAAGAATAAAAATTAAGTGCAAGGATAAGATTTCAGTAAAAGCAACAGCAAACTCATACCCTGTTGAAAAGATCACGGCCTCTCTGTTTGTCATGCAGGTTCTGTTGCCAAAGATTAACACAAAAGTTTTCGCCAAGGCTTAAGCACTGTTCATTTGTGACAAGGAGAATGAGCTACATCATATACAGTTGATGCTCCATATAACAAAACTCTATATATTGAAAATTTTCTTTACTACGAATTTTATTCCGGTTTCTGGCTGTTTGCCCATCCACATGCATGTTAAAATTAAAATGAATGTTAAAACGAATTGTTCTGTTTTACAAACTCGTTTTTTCATCCAAAGGAACAAAACTGTTCCGCATTACAAAGTTTTAATCTGTAGCTACTTTCTCTCGTGTATTCCTGGAAAAGTTAATCTCATTAAATTTAGCATGTTCCACCCCCTTTGAGGGTGGCCATGGGAAGAAAGGGAGACTTGTCAGTTATTCTTAATCCTTTCAGTGAGTAAGATGGGGAAACAAAATGCTCACTCCTTGGAGGAGAAATGGAAAGTTCATCCTTGCTGTTCACAAGGGTGGAAAGAAGAAGGACATCGCGATAAGGATCAGGGTCAGGTAGAGTCCAAAATTCCACTTGGTCAGGTGATAGAAGCTTTCAACTATCTTCGGTCAGAGGCCAAATGTTGAGCCTGAAACTTTACAAGCATTGAGTGCTCTGCAGACCACAGCTCAAAGTATTGTCCAGGATGGAGTGCAGCAGACAACTATTTGGGATTTTGTTTCATGAATTGAGAGCTTTGCACACTCATCCAATTTTTATTACACATAATTTAGGTACACATTTAGATAGTACATACATTACTCTTGAGAGCTAGATTTTTAGCAATATTGCATACGTTTAGACCTTTGCACTTATTTTATGAATGGATGACTTGTTTTTTCTTTTACACTAAGTGACATTTTGAAGTGATATTGATGTAAGTTTAACAGACCTCTATTTTTCTGTGAAATGAGGGAAATTCCCTATAATGAATTTTCCAACAAATTTTTTTCAGCCCATCCCTATGAGTTCATTATATGGAGCATTGACTGTAGATACATTGAGAAATTTCCAGAGCATAAAAGTTTAAGGATAATTACATCAAAAAGGAAGCCAGCAAAATGATAAAAAAAAAAACAAAAGTATTTGGAATCTAGAGAAAAAATGAAACATGTCACTAGAGTACAATAACTCCATTGACAATGAGGACTTTTTACAGTCCAAGTGAAGACTTAGAATTCATGCATGCAGCAGCAGATGCAGGAAAAGAACCTTGCATGCAATGCTAAGTGCTGAAGAAATGAAACTTGGTAACAGTTTCCCTTATGTAAGAGACTCAAATAATATAGCCTTGAAATAAAGTCATCAGAAAATCATGAAAAAAAGCTATAACATCAGAAACATCTGGACTACGCCCAAAGAAGGGAGTACTTCTAATAGAATTGGGTCACACCGGAGGGACAGCCTGACTAGGAAGGACTTGATGAAACTCCACACACCTCACTATTCAGCCCCAAATGCATCCAAATTCAACTTTTTCATCCAACATGCAGTGAACACTTGCACAGGATAAAATAAAACCAAGGAACCACACGACTGCAGGCCATCTGAGAAACAAGGGACGATACATAGTGCAGTGTATGGAAGTGCTGATATGCATGCAAGTCATGGGATGGACAGAACAAAACAAAGACAAGACATATCAACCATAACTTGAGACTCCTCTCTCTACAGTATCTCCTACAACAAAAACAGGGACATAAATTGAGACTAAGTCACGACACCAGTAAGAAGAACTGAACACTGGGAATTAATGGTCATATCAATCCATCTGGCAAAGAATCCATAGCAAAATATGCCATTCGTGCATACCATGAAAAAAGATCACAAGGGAAAGATCACACAGGACAAGCTAGAGACAGAACTCTGTATTGGCACTCAGCTCACATGAAGGAATTTTTTACAATCAAAGGAGAGCATTGCCATATGCCTGAGGGCACTAAATTCATTCATCTCAATAATACTGATACTACAAACCAAGCATTCACAGAAAAAAATAGATATCCTCTCAAGAGACATGCCTTACAAAATTATCCACAAACTCTATACAAAATATTTTACAAATCTGTTCTTCCATTCAGATCGAATGTTCAGAAATTCTGTGTAAATGTGGTCCCATGGGAATATCGAGATTCTCAGAAATCGCTGGAAAGAAGAATCACCATTACCAGGCTTAGCAGAGGGAAGGCACAATTGACAACCCTGAGAAGATTCACTACATTTTTATGCTCATAGAAAAAAAGGCATTACCCCAATTGGTTTGAGCTCATTAGATGCATCAGATCGGACAAGCTGCTCAGCTGATTACAGCAAAATGAAGTTCGGAAAATATCAATCCATTAATCTCAGAGCAAATATCAAGTTAGGAAATGGATAAAAGTTTCTAAGGAGCACACATGCCAAAGACTTCGTTAACAGCATCAATCACGGCCATGCTGCGGGCCCGGCTGCGGCTTCGTCGACGTTCCTTCTTGCGCTCATCTTCGATTTCTCGGCGGGATCGCGGGGCTCCCACCTTTCCATGGTCAACTGCATCGTAGTTGTAAGAATTCGGTCGACTGTTGGTAGCGTTGGATTCCACATCGCCAAGGTTCACATCCCGATACATGGTTGAAGTTTCTGAACTCGGATAACTCCCATAAGCCTCCCGCCGGACGGCGGAGATCCCCGAAGTCACGGAGTGGATGTCATCCTCTCGTTTGGATCGCCGATGGCTCTTGCGGCGCATCAAAAAGCTGAAGAAGTGAGAAGGTTTGTCTCGACTCACCTCAGCATAGATTTCATTTTGAGGGATTCTGGGTGGGGTTGCATGACGTTTCGGTCTGGACGGAAGGCGGCTCCTCTGGTCACACGGGACGATCTCATCATAATCTGGATTCTGTGGGGCACTGGAGTTCTGCGTCTTTTGCGTTTCCTTCGGAATGATAAGCGGAATGGCATCATGGACTTCTGCCACCACTGTCGTCTGCTGAGGCACAAATTGGTCTTCCGAGTCCGATCGACTCAGAGGGTATTCTTCGGTCTCATATGCCGAGTCGGGAGAGCGGCGGGTCTTGCCATTTTTAGAATCCGACTTTCCAGTTTCATCTTGGGACACATTCAGCTCCTCCCCTTCAAGATCTACAGAAGATCCAATTTGCCTCAAAACATATAGATCTCCAACTCTCAGATCACCTAGGGTGATGAATCAGGGGATAACTTAAGTTCTCGTCAGCCGATCACTTCTATTTCTGACACGTCCGAACTTCCATGTTGCAATGTTTCCCATTAATTACCAGTTTAACTAAGTTCACGGTAGAATGTCCATCGTTAACAGGGAAAGAACGGTTTTAATTAATCCCAAACTCGTCGAAAATAACGTCTGTTCTAAAAAAGTTACAACGCCACAGCCCCAGAATTCCGCGAAGAACTCGAATCTCTTGTCAGTGGGCTCAGCTGCCAGGCACAGAGATCGTCGGCCAACCATCATGATCTCGTCACGCGGCCAAAGGGATAATTAACTCCTAAATGGACCACTTATTTTTCACTTAGTCTTTTCCTAATTGTAGTATATATGAACCCAGGAAAGGGGGCAGGGATGACGTCGAAGCAAAGAGGTTTTTCTGCGTTTATATTTTATTCCCGAAAGTCAGCAAATGCGATGGCAACGTTCCTGATAGAGATTTAATAAATCCTACTGAAATAGAGAGGGAAGGATGAAAACTTAGATGGAATATTGGCATGGGATCTCAAGATTAAAATTTAAAAAAAGCCACAGGGATGGTTTAATTCTTTGATGGACCCTGTGTTAACGATGAGGGAGGCGTGCGGCCTCCATATTATTAAAAACATATATACTTATCACTTGAGAGGGGGGTAAGCGGAGGGGCGAACGAAGCCGCAGACGGGAGAGTGTGGGGAGGAAGACAACGTTTTGCGAGCGTCATGCTTTTCTCCAATGGCCGGCCAACGTAAACTCCCTATATTCGACCACCATTGTCATGACATTCGCGCTTTCTGATAAATTGTGATAATTTTACTTAAGTACAATACAGGAAAGGAAAGAAAAGAATATGATGCTGATTTTGTCTGGATACTTCGTATTTGAGCAGGTAAAAAAATTACAAAAAGCACAGAGTGAAAGTCGTGTGAGGGTCTCGCTCCCTGAGTCGTCACGTTTGGGCCTACGTCTGCTTTCACGACAACTTCTCTCCACAAATTACACCCTGTCTTTTATTGACGTCACGAAAAGCGGTAAAAATGTGACCATCATGGGTAGTAATGGGCAGTGAATTTCTTTTATTTCAGACGTTAGAAACGGAGCGGTATTTTTCAGTGGCCGGCCGACGATCCCATAACCCTCCTCCTCGACGGGCAGTAACTTACTACAACCTTTCACTCACTTTTTTCGGCTTTCTTGGTTGCTTCATCATCCTCCTCTTCAAAGGAGGATCCCAGTAGGGCTGACCCATCAAGAAGAGAGAACTTGGCTCGCAACTCCTCGTAATCCAGTCTCAGCTGCTGATTCTCATTCAGCAAGGCTTCTTTCTCCTTTTCCAATGCAGCCACTTTCACTTCTGTTTCCTTCAGGTCCCTCTCAGCAGCCTCTGCCCTCTAAGGAAATAACAGAATCAACCATACGGCCTTGATGTGATTGGAGCTGGCAAACAACTTCTCAACAAACAGCAAGAAAGAACTCACAGCCATGGAATCCATAAGCTCCTTCTGCAAGGCATCTATAGCTGTGCCATATTGTTCAACCTGCTTTTTCAGTTCAACAAAGATGTCTTCTCTATCACAAGATGTTTTGAATGTGGCCTTTTTCAGTTCAGCATATTCTTCCATTCGTTGCTTATACTTGGTAACAGTCAGCTCCAGTTCTTCTACCCGAACACTGCGCTCACGTAGAGAATCAAGTTCATCCTATGGAAGATAAATAATTGAAAACTGTCAATTTCTGGAGAGTTATCCATGTAGGAATTTCTAATGTTCCATGCCAACAATGAAGATGAATTTCGCACCTTGACCAAATAAGGTAAATTTGGCAATTGGCAGTAAATTTGCATCAAGTAAAATAACTGGATTCAAGGTGATCCAACTAATCTATATTTACATTAATCACTAAATATCTTAGGGTCATAGTGGACATTCCACATATTTTCTATACAGGTTGTCTCAGAAATCATTGGGAGTTTGTTGAAGGGGGAGGGGGAGAAAAGGAGAAAGGAAAAATTCTGTTAGATCAGTATCTTGTACAAAGAAAGTGCATTTTATCAGCAATAAAACTTGCAGCAACAAAACACAGGCTTACTTGCAAACGCCTATTTTGTGTTACAAGGGATGTTGAGGCTAAGAGCTGCTTCTCCAAGCTCAGTTTCTCTGACTCTACCTCCAGCAAGCATGCTTCTTGTCTTTCAGACTCTCGCTGCACCTGAAAGCAAACAAGTTAATCAATGCCCATGTTCACCTTAGACAAATAAGAGGAAACCTGACTTTTTCATTACTTCTTCAATTCTAGCACGAAGTTGTCTGATTGTGGCTTCAGCATTCTCCAAACCCTCAAGTTCCTGTATTCTCTTCCTCAGTTTCTCATTTTCTTCAAGAACAGCATTTTTCTCAGCAATCACTTCAAGGAGCTGAGTTTCTAGTTCTTCACATCTCAGAGCAGGATCACTGCATGGGACAGCCATGAGATGATGCTGAACTTCAGAAATGGCACTCATGAGAGCCTCTTGACTCTGTATATCCAGACTCATGATATTGGAGATGAAGCTTTCCCTTGAGTCACAGTAGACAGCGTATGCCAGGATCAGCTGGAAAAAAAATTACATGGCAAGATATGAAAGTAAACAATAAACTCAACCTATCTCCTAATTGGATGTAAGATTAACACAACCAACTGTATCTTTTCCAGAAATTTTCCAAAATCTCTTGTCCATTGTCCTTGAGGGACCTCTTTGGGACAAAAAACATCCCAAAATCAATTCCTGCAGTTAAAGACTTCAAGATACTGGACATTGAAGGCAAAAAAAAGTTGAGAAACAATGAAAAAATTTTTTTATTAATGCAATAATAAAGGAAATTGTAACCATATTCAGTTGCATTGCCTTGATTCAAAATAAAAAACCTATGAAATAGGTCAATTGCCAACAGGTGTGCCAGTAAACACCTGTTCAAATCCAATCCTATAATTGCATATGGAATTAACTTGGTTCACTAATGATAAACCAAAATGCATTTACATTTTCAAGCATAAATCCTTGAATGCTGTTCTGAAAATGAGACAGAGTCAGACACCCTAAAAAAAACATTAATATTATCTTCCATTATTTTAGTAGTCATGCTAAGCAGCATAGCCCACCTGGAGAAAGCGATGAAGCTGACACTGGTCAAAATTCTCTTCTCCAAGGCAAGAGATATCAGGTAGTTCAAAACCCACAACCAATAAACCAAGTTGGTGACGAAAAGAGAAAATGAGTTGATTAAGGATTGTTCTCAAGCGCCTGCTTTCTTGGGTTGGGAGCTGGGCTTTCCACGTCAATGTAAATGCACAGGGGTCAACAGCAAACAGCAATTGGAGCAGGAAATCAGAAGTCCTTGAAATGGTGGCACGAGGCAGGGAGAATGTGCGCACCCATGTATGCAGACAGCTTGGAGACCAACTTCTCTTCACTCCTGATGTCTCTAATCCTGAGACATCAGTTGAAGCCATCAACAATCATAGGACATGGATCTTTCCTAGTTCTGCTCTGCATGACTGCTAGTATTCAGCCTTTGTTGTTCACTGCCTCCCCAACCTTACTGCCCTACCACTACCTGTAAGAAAGCATGCCCAATTTAAAAATCATGCATAGCCTATCACAGCCCCAGTAGGAAGGGTTAGCACAACTGGGAGTATAGGCCTAAAAGCTAGGTTTGTACTTCTTATACTCAGAATGTTCAAAGAGCTACACAAGGAAATGAATAGAATTAGGCTACTGGTGGTGAAGGCCAGAAGGCATGTCCAAAAACAAAGGAAGAAAACTCATGATTAGGCCTAACCAGTAAGGGGTCAAATATGGAGGTCAGTTCTTTAGGATAGGATGTGAAACCTAATAAGAGCAAGTAGAAGCTCCAAAGGAGAAAAGAAAAGATGGCCTAGTCTTAGAACTAGCCTTTGAGTCTATAGGCAGGTAGACACTTTCACTCTTTGTGGTCCATTTTATTTGTAACACTGTGGAGATTGTCGGACTATGTTCACCAATAGACCACAAAAGGTTAATACTTTAGGAAGTCAAGAAAAATAACTGTGAAGTTACTTTTCCCACTTTTCATGTCATTCCTCATACATTCCAGCTGATTTCCATCAACTATAACAAGTTAAACTCCAGGTACCTTTATTCAGTGAAAATGATAATTTAAAATTCAGTTTTTTTTTTATTATAAATATGAAACAGCAGGAATATTTTAGATAGAAATCAATAATATTCTAAGGTTAACCCTTTGACAGGTGTATTTTTAAGACATAGCCTGCATGACAAGGGTGAGTTTTTTTCAAAGAACCACAGACTATAAGAATAAGCATACTTTCATTGCTCCAACCACTGTATTTCCATATCATTTGTTGATGAAACTTTGCAGATAAGTTTATTAATGTTTTCCCTTTCCATACCAGCTCATTCACTTTACTCTTCTTAGCTGCAGGTGTGCTTATACCCTCAATCAATTCATAGCCATAGGATTTCCTATCTTCACCAGATAACTCAGAAATTTTAGCATTGCTACATCACTCTATTCACCACTAGACTCACTACTGAAAATTAAATTTGCAATTTAATCTGATGCAAAAACTCTGCCTTTCTTCATGAATGCCATGTTTGTCAGGAGGAGGACCACACTCAATAAAAATATCAGCTGATAGGATATTGGTGTTCATATATGTATGGCAGTGCCACAATGCAAAAACATTTGAAAATGTATGATATACATATATAAAAATATATATATGTATGTCAGTACCCTGTCAAATGGTTAAATTCAAGAGGACCCCGAAGGGGTGAATGCAACTGAATTTTAAGACCCTGATGCAAAAGTGATTTTTCTTAGAGGAAGGTTTCATTTGATGAGTCACTCATCAGTCCCAACTGCCTCCTCTGAAATATGTTCTCTATTACTACTGGGAAGCATTGCTCTTGAGAACTAGACCTCTCTATATAAAAATGTGTCCACTCTGCATCATTACCCTGATACACCAGAGGTCCTGCTCTGTAGCAAAACATCTGAGTCTACCCAAATTCCAATATCCACTTCAGCACCATCAACCACTGCCTGATATGACATCAACACCAGAAGCAAGACTAGAAAACTTTCACTTGTTGGTCCAGGCCAAAATCTAGCTCACATAATGTATGAGACACACATGAACCAACTAGCCCAACCAATGAAACTGAGTTTGATTCACAAGGGCAAGTGTTGAAGTAGTGGATAATGTCTAAGACTGCCCAACCAAAACACCTTAGTGCTATTCCTCAACTTCAAAAGAATCTGACTCAAATCAACTGACTGATGTGATGCAGGGATAGAGGATAAAGCAGGAGCAGGGTATAAAGAAAACTTAAAAGAATGAAGGAATGACCACAGTAAGAAGAATTAGATGAAGGAACATTGAGAGGGGAAGAAGCAGTGAGAACAAGAACCAGATAGTAGAAATGGGAAGCTAAATGGAAGGGGCAGCAAGAGGAACCTCACTTCTCATACTTCCATTGTGAACAGCACTTCCAAGAGAGAGTTTGTATACAAAGGGATCATACATGTATCAGACACACAAGGCCCAAGGCATTTGCTATTTATGATGTGCAGCACACCTCTGAATGCTATTACTTCCACATCCAAGAAATGTAAATCTCTTTCCACCACTGCATAATGCATATTCAAAACCAGCTCTTTTTTTTTTTAAACATCCTTGAAGTAACACATTTTAACTAACATCTAAGTTGTTTCAGAAGTGGATAACATTTCAAATATTAAAAAAATACAATCTGAACCACATACTCCAAGAAGGATCAATTAAACTTTACATATCATATCATAACAATTGAAGTCAATGCATTTTCCACTGAATATTTGATGTCATCCTGGATATAGGCATAAAGTAGCACTGCTCCCATGTTGCTGAGACTCTTCCACTGGGAAAACTTTGAACTTCCAGTTCCCTTTCCAGCATGCAATCATGTGATTGCATCATCCATGCTGTTAATAACATCTGCTTCTATCATGCTCTCATAAAAACTTGAACTCATTCACTGATCCCTTTACAATTGTTGCATTAGTGTATAGAAAATCAGACTAATAGAGGAAGCTGAACTTGAGAAAAATGTAGAAAACAAAGAGACTAATAAGGAGGAAGAGGTTTTGAAGCACACTTTAAAAATGAATTTTTTTTAGCAGCCTCTTGGGAAGGTGAATCCCATCTCTACCCAATAATGATAGATAGGAAAGCACCAAAACTCTTGAGCTGAAACGCTCTTCACCAGGATCTTGACAAAGCTCTCCCATCCAGTCGACAAAGGAGGGCATATATACAGATACATTAACCTCACTGTATGTAGCCTGACTTCCTAATGCATTCATATAGCTCATGAATTACTGGTTTCTCAGCTACCATGTATAACAGTGTCTGCTTGCCACTCAAAGTATCACTGATACAAACATCCTCATCCTGTTCAGAAGCTATCATCTTCCTTCACATTTCCTTACCAAGCCAAGCTCTCATACCATTGAGGTCAGACATAGGAACTACATTTCTTATGAGCTGGTTCTTGCCATGTAATCCAGATAAGCTGAGAAGAGCAAAAAATGAAGGAACATTCAATGGTTTCCTTACATAGTTACATCAAATACATAAATTACAAGAAAATATTATGACTGTGTGCAATGATGCACATCATCAGACACAAAAATAAATTGCTGAGGCATCATGTTTACAGTGACTCACCAAGAGGTTTAGACAAAAATGGGGCCAGAGGGAAGAATCTGTGTATAGAGTTATGATGGTGCCAGTGTGGTTTTGCCCAAGAAAAATAATCCACCCTTTCATGTCTGCTTTGTGATGGTGTGACAATGGATGAAAAAATTTTCATCACCATTTCACCTTTTTTTTGTTGAAAAGCCTTACATCAATAGTTCAAGTTTTGCCTATGACAAAGCAGCAATCTCTATTAAATCATTTTCCAGGATGCAAAAATCCCTCAGGGTAACGCAAAACTTTTTTTTTTACTCCATGGGTTAAAATACATGAATTAATCAAAGTGGACAAAAGGGGGGAAAGACACAGACAATACAATAGAAAAATGTGCAAATAGATACAAAATATCCCTATAAGAAGGTAGAGTGAGTTACTAAGCTGGAGAGACAGGAACTGGAAGGATATGTTCCTCCAGGAGAGTGTGTAAATTCGGGAGAAGAAATGAGAGACTAAGGAGCAGCAGGTATGGCAGGGATTACTGTATTCTACTCACAAAAATGGTGCAGAGGACAGGAGGAAGATATGACAGAGCCAAGGAACTTGGAAACTTTGACAGAAGAAAACAAGAAGACCAAGCAGCAGTGGGCTCCACTCTTCTAAAAGTCAAAGTGAGTAGAGCATCAGTAGTGAATGATGCAGGAGATTTAGTCAGACAGGAAGGGATGACAAAGGAGAAAGAGAAGAGGATTAGGGGATGACAAGGAAGAACAAAGAGAAACTCCATGATGACACAAAATCATAGGCCTAGGCCTACCCTCTTTCGTTCCATTCAGGCAACTCAACTCCTTCACAAGTTTCAACAGCTAGGCCCACACAAGTTCTATGATAAGAGTGAGAGACCAAAACAGGAAAGATTGTCCATCTTCTCTGGCAACTTATCATTCCTGCCCTACATAGCACATCACTGGTGACAAGGATACATCCAATTAGGTGAGTAGATTCCACGTCTACCTTTACACCCATTTACCAGGATTTTATGAGCACAATGAATGCACTCACATATTTTGCTGATCAGGCACAATTTGTGACACATCTACATTGACTATGATTCTACCACTAATGTAATTGCCTCTTCTGCCAAAGAATCCTCAAAGGTGAGAAGACAGACTGCGAGAAGCATAAAATATCATAAAACCAGTGGAAAGCAACTTTTCTGATTTACTTGGATATTATTGATGGGGTGAAGTTCCGAAAAAATAAGGAAATAAAGTTTGAAATTTTACTACATAAGACAATGGCAATGAATATTTCAAACTTGTGACTAATAACTAGGGCTGTACCAATGGCCACATTTGGCTGGTGGGCTGATTTTTTCCTCTTAACCATTGGTCAGTGCTGATTGTGGCCTGAAGATGAAATTGCCTACAAATTCCAATAGGTCTAATTGGAACCCATGTGATACTTATCAGTAGGCCTCCTTGAAACGATAGAGACCATTTTTGGTCCTGTAAAGACTGTCCCTCTATAAGGCTGTCAGGGATTAGCTTGTTACTCATTGCTGCTATTGAGAACATTTAGTGACATCCCTTGCAAAACCACATAACCGACATAAATGGAGGTGTAATGATTTTCCATTCTTTATCACTACCTTGCCCCACCAGTTCTTATAATCCGGCTGGAATATAATCCAATCGATATTTTTGTCTGGGAGAGGCTTTCGGTGAGACAGAAGGGCCAGCACCTAGCCAAGTCATTTTTTTTTTTGCTTTGCCCTTTCTCTGGGCACAAGTGCCATAGGCCAATGGTGCCAATAGTACAACACTGGCAGCCGATACCAGTGTTAGCTGATGCATCAGTACAGTCCTACTAATAAATAAAATGACTCCTTCTATCCTTAAAGATTGATTTCAGAAAAGAAATAGATTGCAATGCAAACAAATACAATCAAATTTCACCTACTTTGATAGAAACTCAATTGCACTTCACATCAAGTTACAATGTCCATCATTTGCACCAAAAATAATTGCCAATACTTCTTTCATCACTGGTGTAAGATGAACTGCTACAAAAGGAAGAAGTTAAATTACTCTGATTATAATAGACTTTCAATGATATTTGTCTCAATGAAGCTCATCAGCAATAGGTGATTCACCTCCAGAAGGAAAAATGTAACACTTGTTGAGCCTAAATAAAGAATGTTCAGTCTCATCAAGGATGAGCTGTTGTTGCCATTTCAGAAAAAAAGCTTGTATGGTAGCTGAAGAAACTGAGGAATGGCTGAATATTCTGTTCATTGAGTATTTCAGAAAGGGTACTTTCCAGATAGCTTGAGCCTTCTATCACATTTTGCAGTGCCTACCATTTGGTCAAGAAGAGGCTAGGAGATGTAGAAACCTTACTTACACAAGTACAATTGTTTTAAGATAGGCCTACTAAGTTGAAAACAGAGCCTTCTTCAGAATCTGATAGTGTGATCTGGTGATTCGATTTGAGAAAACCCCATGCTATTCATTTTTATAAAATTCAAATTTCCATATTAATGCTAGAAGAGGCTTTGGAATGGTATTAGCCATAGTATCAACGCTCTGTATAAATGATTCGCATTGTTTCTTTATCATGGGTTGCCTTGCATAATATGCAAAGCACCTCCATACCGGAATAAAAGCAGAAAGTTTAGTTTAGTTATTCATGACATGAAGGCAAACACATGTTACATATGACAACTTGTACAGGCAGAGGGGCAATAGCATTGTGCGGGTTGTCCCAGAGAAGCAATAATGAAGAGAATGAGCCAAGGTTTATGCCCAAATCAAGGCAGAGAATACTGCCATGCAAAACAGTATAAATATTTTTTTAAATAAGAGACCTATCGCACAGCGCAGATGTCCAGCTTGAAAACGACAAGCTGGCTTAGATAATTTGGTTCAAACCATTTCAGTCTCAGTGAGAACCACAAAACCACAGAACCACGGCTGGGCGAGATTTAAAGCCAACGACAGCCATATTGAAGATTGCTCAGATATTTACAGATGGCGGCGCTCAGCAACAGCAAGCTTCTATGGCCTATGGTTTTGCAATGTTTTCACTTGAGTGAGACATTTTTTGAAGATGACTCGAAAGCCAAATACAGCATTTCCCATGCATGGGTCCGGACTAGGTAAAAACATCTCGTGCTCACCTGAAAAAGCTTTACAACGGTTATTCAGTGGTTATTCAGGACTCAACACTTTATTTGAATCCGTCAGGTTTTCATTTCACTGTATAATCTGTGTGATGGTGGCGAAAAAGAGAACCCCAGTCTGACTTGGGAGTGTGCGCTCAATGGAAACGTACTAGCCTAACAGGTTAAGGATCTTGGCTTAAGTTTTACAGTGAATTTGGGTTTATGTCAACACTCAAATTCCAAACAGGACAATCAATGATTTTGTCATTCAATTAAGTTTGAGCTGAAATTTGAATGCATTTCAAATCCTTTTGTGAAACATCTCCAGTTAGGCCTAGCACAAGTTGCACAAACTGAAAATAGTCCCAACTGTATCTTAAGTTATTGTTGCCATGGAAATATAAGTAGGCTGATTTCCATTTGTGAGCCCTTTTGGTTTCCTAAATTCATCTTACATGCATTTGTCAATTGTCTTGTATATATCTCCTCTAGGCTTTAGGCCTGGGATCAAGATTCATGTCTCAATGCAAGGACAATTTAATTAGGGGGAAACAGGGTATTGAAAGAATGTATTACTGCAGCTCAAATTAGTGATTTGGATTGATGTTTTACCCTCATAGACTTACAGATACTCTTACATACAGATTCTCTTATATTGCACTAGGCTTTTGCCCAGGGTTGTGCATGAAACTTTAGAAAGGATCTTAACTTTTCTAAATGTGAAATCTTGGAATTTTGGCAGTTAAACTATAGTTTAGCTTTAGTTTCATTTATCTGATACTGGAATGACAATAGTTTAACATTCGCTTTTGGTATTTGTCTAGATTTAGATTTGGCCATTGGAAAAAAGTACTTTTTTTGCTTGCCACTTTTAGTTTTAGATTGACTCAGTTTTAGGTGAATGAAGTCACTAACCTGGGTTATATTCAATCATTGTATCACTGTGAGCCTACAAAGATAAGTGAATGGAAATAATTGAGTTATCTGCAGAGGATTTTTTGTTTTCAGAGTGCATTCCAGTCTGATCCAGAGTTGGATCAAAGACTGGAATAGGCCTATGATCAGTGTGAAAGAAAAGATTTTGAAAAATGTGAGTGGGGAAATAGGCCCACCCCAGTATCCTCCAAGTTGAGGATGGAATGGGAGATGAAAGGCGATCGGAAAGGACCTGGACCACTGCCACCCAGATGGCTTCATTGCCCCAGAAAAGCTACAACTCTCATTGCTGGGAAATTCTTGGCCTTCAAAACTCCCTTGGATGCCCGGTTTGATGACCAAGTCCCAGAGGAATGTCGCTTTTACCCTGAAATGGTTCTCGAGTCCATGAAAAGTTACCAGGTGCAGTGTGTGCTTCTTCTGCTGAAACCTTTGGCTGCATAAATTTGATAGTGTATTTGTGCATTCATGAGTTTCTTGTTTTCTGAATTCAGGTGAAAATTGCACTATGGATTGATCTGACTTACACAAATCGTTTCTACAATCCCAGTTTTCTGACCTCTCATGATGTGAAATATTGCAAATTGGAATGCAGGGGTCATGGAGAGACCCCTTCCCCAAACCAAACAAAAACTTTCATTGAGGTGTGCCACAAGTACTTCACCCACACACCAGATGCAGTCATTGGTAATGTTTGATTTTTCCCATGAATTCAGCAATGCCATTCACTTTCCTCACCTACTACTTGTAGAAGTGATATCAAGCTGCTTGCATTTCATCATCCATACTTTTTGCTTTTCAGCTGTTCATTGCACCCATGGCTTTAACCGCACTGGATTCCTTATTATTGCCTATCTGATTGAGAAATGCGATTGGTCGGTAGAAGCTGCCCTCACTGGCTTTGCTGAGTGCAGACATCCTGGCATTTATAAGCCAGATTACTTGTCAGAATTGTACAAGAGGTATGGGGATGTGACTGACACTCCTCCACCTCCTCCCCTGCCTGACTGGTGTCACGGTGAGCATTAGTCTCCTCTTGACCCACCTTATGCATGTGCATAATGATGAGCCTTGCATTTGTGTCAGCAGAGGATGAAGACTTTGACGATGATGGAGAGGTAGTGAATGGGACAGCCAGGTTCAGTGATCTTGATGACCACTCTCCTGCATCCAGAACTATGTCAGCCTCTCTTTTCACTTGTTCAGCTCTCCATACATTTGTTGTATCACTTTAGTCTTTAACATGTTGGCAAACATTACATTGTGACAGGAAGAGGAGACGAGAACAGCTGAAGAAGACCTCTGAGTTCATGAAAGGTGTTCCTGGTGTCCAAGCACTGCTGAACTGGGATAAGGTAGAACAAATTCAGAAGAAAGTGGAGGAAATGTGCGAGTGGAAGTGGTGAGTTGCTTCACCATAGCATTGGTATATTATTCTTTATGTTATATAGTATGGGAATGAGTGATGATCCTTGGGCTCTGTATCCAGGGGTGGATTCCCTGGGAGTCAGCCTGTGTCCATGGACATGCAGAATATTACACTACTTTCAAGTGAGCCTTTCAAAGTCTCCTGGAAAGCAGATGGGACCAGGTGATTGCATCTCTATTATTTTCTTGAAATGTGAATGTATGATTACTATTTTCTCTAGGATATTATTAAAAACTTTGCTTCTCTGCCTACAGGTATATGATGTTGATTGATGGGGAAAATGAGGTGTACTTCATAGATCGTGATAACTGCATCTTCCAAGTTGAGAACCTCACGTTCCCTTGCCGGAAGGGACCAGAAAAGCACCTCAATAACACCCTGTTGGATGGTGTAGGTTTCTTTCTACCTCTTGTATTGTTTAGGTGAAGAGTGGCTGCTTAGATTTCATTTTATTTAGGAATAGTTCTTGCTAGTTCTTGTCATAAAATGGTGATTCCTACTTTTTAAGTAATTATACTGATGATTTCTGGTTCTGGTGTAATATAGGAAAATAGCAATTTCTTGTTTTTACCAGTAGCAAGCAGTGATTTCTGCTTAATACCCATAGGAAATGGTGATAGATGAGTCAGAAGGGAACAAGATTCCCCGATACCTCATTTATGACATTGTCAGGTTTAGAGGGGAAGAAGTGGGCAAGACTCCCTTCAATGTACGACTCTACTGCATTAAGGTGAGTGCCGGAAGGTATCAATATCCATGGGAAGAAGGAATTTATAAGAGGATGAGTGGTGGGATGTTGCAGAAGGAGATCATTGAGACGAGGCACCAGGCGATGATGGCTGGTACCATTGTCCGTACATCAGAATCATTTGGCCTGCGCGCGAAGGAGTTCTATGACCTGAACAAGACCCGAAGCCTTTTGGGTGAAAAATTCCGCAGTTGCCTCTCACACCCACCTGATGGGCTCATTTTCCAGCCCATTCACAGGGTGAATATAATCCCTCTGGTGTCTTTCTGGCAGGGCTGAGTAATGTGGTCTTGTGCTGCTGCCAGTACGTTACATTATTTATTTACTCCTTGGTTTTTTTACATTTTTATGAACAATATCATAGCCATTCATTTCATTAGCCAAACTGAAATTCAACCAAGCTTAAATGGCATTTCTAAAAATAAGAAATACCATGAATGTGTCAGAATTTCACATTGCCTTAGCTGTACTTTGTGCATGAAAAGAGCTGCATAAGTTATCAATCTCCTAGCCAGAGATCATGTGTTCTTGGTGACCTTTTAGCATTTTTCTGAAAAATACAGTATTTCTTTATATAGTTTTTAGGTTTAAAGGATACTGGGTCTGTCCATAGGGTTGGGCATGACATCCAGAGTAATCACATTTCATCACATGTTTTATTATCATGAGAGTGGTTGGTATGAATAATATATCATAATCATGACCAATTCTTTCATTTTTCAATGTGATATTCTCTTTCATTCATGTCTTCTGGGGAAAGAGATGATGAACTTCTGTAGTGAAAGTAATATTTGGATATTTAGCAAAATTTCCAGCTAAAATCCTAGGACCACTTGGCATGAACAGACCCTACTATCAAAATGTTTTGTGAGGCTCTTTTGTTATTGTCAGGGTGTGAAAGCATAAAATTATTAATGATGTCCTTCCATGATTTTCCTGAGTAATAATGTTTCTTTCCTTAATATTATTTTTTGTTCTTTCCATTTGGTTAATTTTTTTTAAGGGCCTATGGCAGCATTAGACCTATATTATGTTATTTTGTTTCATTTCTTTTACACTTTTCTAGTTTCTTCATGATGTTGTTCTCTAATCATGATTATGTCTTCCCTGCAGCCTTATAAAGCTGGTCGCTGCGATGAAGTGCTGAAATGGAAGCCAGGCTCCCTGAATTCTGTGGATTTTCGGCTTCAAATAGTGGAGGAGAATCGAGAAGGGTGAGAACAGAAAAGGAATTCCTTGGCTGATTGATTATATTTCAAATTGGTGTTCATGTGCCTTCTTTGGCAGAATGTTGAAGATATCCAGGGGTTTACTCTATGTTGGGAGATATGATGAGCCCTTTGCTGAGATGAGGGTGACAAGGGAGCTAAGGCAATACAATAAAAAAATCATTGAATGCAAATATGAAAATGGGCAGTGGGTGTTCCTCAGAGAACGCACCGATAAGTCGTTCCCCAACAGCCTCGAAACAGCCAAAGGTATTTCTTGAATTAGATTGTAGTTGGATGATCAGTAAGCATTTTATTGCCATTGTGTATGCATCCTTGTAGCTGTGTGCCAGAGCATCATTAACCCTGTGACTGAGCGATTCCTCCTAAACTACATAGACCAGAATTACCAGCAGAGTCAAGCTCAAGTCACGGTCATGCCGCGGAGACCTGCCCAAGAATCTGAGGTGCCTCCAGCTGGCAAACAGCCTCACATTGCTTCTCATTCATCTTGAGATTTTTTCAGCACCTGACATCATGAAATTAAGGCAACTGGTTGCTCTTCATAGCCCCATTTTCCCATTCAATTTTGGTTGTTTTTCCTACTAAGTCATGGTGTGCTTAGACTGCTGTTAAACCACAGTTGTCAGTTGTCCTACCCATGCCATTATGAAGTAACTTGATCAACATCTAAGGCTGAATTTCCACAAGAATCTCAAAAAGGGTATATTTTAGGACAGATTTTCATGGTTTTAAAAATGGAAGTTCACTTTATTTGTCATGCTTATCTTTGGGTCTTTTTAATCCTAGGATGCATGACTAAATTATTATACATATTTCCATAGGTTGGGTCTATGGGACCCACTACCAAAAACATGCATTAGTTTGACATTTGAAGAGAACATTACATTTAGTAAAGGAGTGTCTCCATAAGAAACCTATGAATAAAGTATTGTAATGATTTTGGAAATAAAAATTCACTTGTATTCCCTAAAAATTCCCTAAGACCCATGTCATGCATCCTATGGTTAAAAATACCAACTATGACTATGCCTTTTCATTGCTTGGTTTCAGTGATGTTGATTCTTATCTCATGTTTATGCTTGTTGTGGTACCTGATTTTGTCATCTGTCACTAACTATAGGCCTGCACCCTTTAGTGGAGAGATCTCAGGGACTTTACCTTTTTCACAAAATGACCTTTTGATCTGCAGGTTGCACTCGATCTCATCTCATTTTATTTTTCTTGGATTTGGAAAAAAGAGGAAAGCAAAAGGAAGCCATTGTGAAGCCACTTCCACTCAGAATAATTCTATGGTACAAATTGTTTTATATGCACCTTGGATTTCTCCAAACCCAAAGCATGCCTACCCAGCATGTCTCCTTTATTTGTTACCTCCATGATGGTAGACTTACAAAACAGTGTAGAGTGTCTGTGAATTTTTGGGCTGGAATTTTTCTGTTCCAATGTAACCCTTACCTGTGCTTCTGCTAAAGTAGACACAGTACAAATGCTGCTCATAAGTACAGTAGCTTGTAGAAATAGCTTTATATTTGCCTTGCTGCAGGATTGTGGGAAATTTTTTTTATCTCCAGAACACAATATGGTTTTGTTTTTTTTGTTTTTTGTTCCAATGAAAATTTTCTGTGTTAGGAATGAAAAATGATATTTTTTATCTCACGCCCTTTTTTCTTCATTGGGAATAACAGGTATTGAAAAATGCAACACTGCATCTGGATACACCTACATCCCCCAATACAAAATCTTGTGCTGAGAAGCTCATCTCACCCAACAGAACAGTCTTTGGTATCCAGGGTCACTAAGGTATATATTTCCTGGGAACAATGGGGTAAACTTGGCCTCTGTGCAGGAAGGGTCACAACCTTGCAACGATATTCACTGCCTTCCCTCACAAGGGCCCACATTGCATATAACCAAATGGAAGTTGTCTATTCTTTTGATTACAACTTGAGTCAACACTGAAAGGTAGAGGAAAACAGAGCAATTTAGCAGTTGCATGGGTCATGAAACATGAAAGACTTGCAGATTTGATAAATCAAAATTATGCCAAACCATAAAAACAAAGATTTAAAACCAATATAAGATGTCACATCCAAACTTCAAATGGTGCAAATACAAATGGGTTTGATTGACTGGGCAAGAAGAAGCATTCAGACTCATGAGTATCATGTCAAAGCAACCAGGGTAGGCATATATGAAAGTGTGCTGGAATCATTGGTGCCACAAGTATTGGTAACCAACACGGAAGAATGACGTCAAGGAACGTCCCCCAGTACACCAAATGTCACTCAAAACATCACAGACGAAGGCATGAGAACTCTCCAAGATCCCTGGAGTGGAACAAAATGTGGACTCCTTTGAAGTTGCTGGAAGAGATTTTCATCTTCTGGTGATGGTGACACTCCGAGGAACAGAGGGAAATGTGGTTGGGTAAATTCTTCTAAGCGTATGGGAATGAGACGAAGAGCGGGTCTCATAAGATGGGAGGGAGGAAGCTGTCTTCGCTTGGGGAGATATTGTCAGCACAATGACCAGGCTTCACCGTCCGACTGGGCAACATCGTCATCTTGGCGTGGATCACTTCCTCCATGGAACCTCTTTTCACGTTCTGATTGATCACTCGCCGTGCCACATCCTTGTGGATCAACCAATCATGCTTCAGCGCTTCGTCTGGCGTCATACGCTCCTGGGGATCCCAGCTGCAAGGTCATAACATGTAATGAGCAATCTGACAAATACCAATAGTCTTTGGCAGCAGTCAAAATTCCAGAATGACTTCGAAAATTGTAAGAATAAAAGTTGAGCACAGACCGGAGACAGCTGGAGACAAAATCCAAGAAGAGGGGATCGGAGGCCTTGAGGGCGGAAGACAGGTCCCGGGTCCCGGGACGACGCTTTCGACCCTTGCTATTCGTGATGCATCGAGCTTCACCGCGGGAATCTGCCCACACATTTCATTACGTTAATCACTGGGAGGCATTCATTTTATGGAGACAGGGCACGGAGAGGCAGACTGACCAAAGAAGATGCGCTTCCGTGGTGCATTTGCGAGGATCTTCTCTGGCGGGGGACCCAAGATCTCCATGAGACACGCCAATTGCTCCACTTCATTCTCACCAGGGAACAAGGGGAAACCTGTTGCCAGCTCCGCCAAGATGCAACCTGTTTCCGCATGATTCGTATAGACCAAAGCTGTTATTTAAAATTCGACTCTTATGAAGGAAAGAATTCAGGATAGAAGAGGAACAAACCAAGGCTCCACATGTCAATCGCTGTTCCATAGGGGAGACCCAATATGACCTCAGGCGAGCGATAGAACCGACTCTGGATGTATGTATAGACACGTTGATGAGCAAAGCAGGAACTCCCAAAATCGATCACCTTCAACAAGGTACTCCCTCGATGCTTCAACAATATGTTTTCCTGTGTGGATCAGAAATCAAAGTTCATTGGAACAGGCCGAACAGAAAAAGAGAACACTCCACGAAGACCATTCTAAGCATAATTCTTACGGGCTTGAGATCACAGTGAATGATGTTTTCCCGATAAAGAAGGCGAAGACACTGGACAACAGCAAATGCGAACCGCCTCATCAGGCTCACGCTCAGCCCTTGAAAGTTGTTCTTCTTGATCAACTCGTAAAGGTTCAACCTGCAGGTCAATGGTCATTTGTCAGAGGCGGGCGAAATCATTCATTAAAATTCATGATTTTAATCATGAATCACACCATGAGACTTAATTTGCACCATGTGCTGACATATCAAATCAATCCATTATTTGATTCTAAATTTGACATCTGAGATCTGAAATCATGAATTGCATGAATTGAACATGCAGAATGTTGAATATTCATGCGATGGGGATTTTTTTGCCATTTGCAGCACTGGTACATGGATGATACCTCCCAATCATGATTTACTTCACTCAAATCACTTAATCGTGACGCGAACAGCTGATTTTATAATGACATCGGAAAATTCCTGCCACACCCCCTCTTAGCATAGAACGGGAAGAGCCTCAATGCCTCCTCCAGACTCTATGGCAACCCTCCAAAGACGCCCCCACCGCGAACCAAACGAAAGGAACCCGCACCCGAGCAACTCGAAGGAGATGCATAGATGATTCCGAAAGTAGAAGTGATCAAACATCCGGATGACGTTGTGAAGTCCATCCCGGTCCTTCTTTCTCAGGTGCTCCAAGATCCTCACTTCCACCAGGGCTTGAGCATGGAACCGCTTCTTGTTCCTGACCAAAAAATGAAGTCCCTTCAAAACCCTAGCCGACAGGGATAATCCTTCCCCATCCTCTCCCTCAAAAAAAAATCTGCATTTCCTGTACCGGATTATTTTAATGGCGACCTGCTGCCCCGTCTTGTAATCGTGGGCTCGAATCACCTGCCCGAAACTCCCGCGTCCAATCACCTCCAATATCTCGTAGCGGTACGCCAAGTGATCGTGTAGGACCTGAGGGGAGCAGAATAAAAATTGAAGACACCCGTCATGTCAGCCCCCCCCATTCCCCATGACAAGCGGAAGCCGCAATCCGAGACCTTGATGTACGATCCGTGTTCATCGTCGAAGCCCCCATTGGCAGGCCCCAGGTCTTCACCCGGCCTCGGCTTCCTCGCATCCAAGCCCAGGTAGAAAATCTCCTGGTATCCGTGGATCTCCGACCTTTCCACCGCCGTCAGCTGGGAGTAATACAGCCTCAAGGCCTCTGCGGAGGGGGAGACATGCATTTCTGTGATTTTTTTTCCCCCGTTTTTGTCCGTTCCACTTACCCCGCTTCATTACGAGACCATCACGGAACCCGGTTTCCCATATTAAAAACAATTAACCAGCTCCTCGTGCGGTCTAGTTCATTGATTCCTTTTCTCTACTTTCAGAAGCTCTCGAGGACGCAGGAAACGCACGAGCCGCGAGAAATGACAAATGACACACGACACAGTTCCCATCCCCACGCCCTTCCCATCTTCCCTCGTTACGTACGAGACGAGGTGTACCCACCTTGCGGAGACATGGCCACCGTCTTCTTCTCGCCCCCCTCAAGCCCATTGAAGATCGGGGTGAGGTTGTTATTGAGTATGTTGGTCGCGTTGGAGTTGTTGAGCGGCCGGCGCTGTGGGCTGGGCTGGTGATTCAGCGACGGCAGAGGCCCTTGCCCCTGCCCTTGTCCCTGTCCCTGTCCCTGTCCCTGCCCCGGCCCCAGCCCAGGGGACCCCGCCCCGGTCTCGGGTCCCTCGTCCGCCTGCACCAGGTTCAATCGGGATCCGGACTGGTTCTTCAGATTCCCAACCCCCCCGCTCACCAGCGACAGGACGGGCAGCCTCTGAAGCGGAAAAAAAATCGGTTACGATCTGCCGAATCGGTGATGATCCGCCTCGATGATCCGAGGGTCACGGTGTGACTCGTGACTCACCTCCGAAGGGTTTCGAGTCAACCTGGTGCCCTGGGGTGGCAAGGGTGCTCCTCCGTGCCCTCGTTTCGCTCCGCCTTCACGGTGAGGCAACGGTGGGCTCTGGAATAGAATGGAAAAGGTAAATCCTAATCGTATTTGCATAGTCGGGTGACGCAGATCCCTTTGTATCAGCGATTCTCGGCACGGTCCGAGTTGCATGCCTTCGTGATCGGGGCGACACCGAATGCCACTTTTAACGGCGCATCACGACTCCTTAGAGGGAACGAAAAGGAGAGAAAATAATGACGCACTTTTTCAATCCAGAGACGGCGTCTCTCGCTTTCCATTATTCAACCCGACATGCCTGATCGACGATGACGTCCTCATAGCCACCGGTGAAACGCCGAATCATCGATTCCCCCTCTAGCATCCACCGAGAGACACCTCCCAGAAATAGTGCGTCTCGTTTTGCTCTCCTTCGAGGCCCCGTAACGGCGACCCCCCGACCCTCACCCTCGAGCTGGGACACGGCGGGAAGGAACGAGAGTGGAAGAGGGCGCGACCCGGGGCCGGGGCCATTTATCCCTCCCTCACGCGCCCACTGTTCTCGCTATCGTCTCGACCGGTGAGGGATTAGGGGAACTGGGGAATCACTCGGCGTGAAGTTCCACGAGTTACCCGGACGAAGCGTCGCCGATCCGACACTGGGACGATTCACTTCCCTACTATATGATTTCACCGGAGTCGGATGGAGTTGACAGAGGTAGTAATTTTCGCGGACGGCCCTCCCTCCGTCCCTCCCCATATCCACAGCCTCAAGCCCTCTGCTCATCCGGAGGAAACGGATCCCTTTCTTCCCCCGTCGCCTCGTCCCTTCATCGAAACGATCGAATAGTGAATCTGGTACGGACAAGGCGCGAGCAAATACAAGACCCAAGCCAACTGCAAGGCGGACGATCTGATAGCGGAGACTGATCAGGTAGGAGGGAGGCGGAGAGGATGAGGGGGCCGGGGAGGAGGATGAAGGGGGGCAAACGGGGGAGGCATTTCGAAGTACATCCCGAGGGAACACCCCGGGACAACGCATAATGACAATGTTTCCTGCCTCCCTTCTTCCCCCCTTTTCGCTGTATCTTTGCAGGGACCGTGTCCACAGATACCTTGCAAACCATACCTTGCAAAATTCCGTGCGAGGGGAAAATATTAAGAATGCTCGAGAACCGAGGCCCCTTTATTTTCGGTTAGAAGTTTGTAAGTTTATCCTAACCACGAGAAAATGACACGGTCCAGCGGAAGCTCCAAGGACGAGCGCCACTCGAGGGTGGGCGGCAACGAAATTTCCGCATGGAAATAGGGGCCGTGAAGCCAAGGGGATGAGGGGACCCGTGATTGCATCGAGATGGGATCGGCCCGAAGCCCCGTGATTCATGACGACGCCACCGGGAAGAGATCCTGAGTTACGAGATCATCGTCATTACTGCCAGCCTCTCAAAAGGTCGGGGAGGCTTAATGTCGGATTTGATGAGTTCGGGGAGGGGGGGGGGGAGGGGGGGAAAGGAAGGGGAAGCGTTCGTGCGGCCGTCAGCTCTGAGTGAAAGAAGAGCCACGATGCGTTTACGATACCGAACAAATAAAAAAATAAATAAAGGTCTCTCGGTTTCGTGGGTTCCGCCACGGATCACAATCAATGCCGCAAGTGCACCGCTTTTTCTTCGCGTCGTGGTCGACTTAATTCATCGCCAGGGGGGGCGAACGAGGGCTTGCATGTCGGCTCTTGCGCCATGCATGGGCTCGGAAAATGCGACTCGGAACACGACGGTCTGCCGTGCTCCTCACGACGGTCTGCTGTGCCCCTCACGGCGGTCTGCCGTGCTCCTCTCTCCGTGGGAGCGAGAGAGAATTAGTCGAGGGAAGAGGAAGTTCTCTCTCTCTCTGGAGAAACAATATTAATTACGTTTTTCATTGCTCCTTTCCGCTGGGAACGCCTTCTATGATTCTCTGTCGGCACGCAAGCTCGTTCCCGTGCCCTTCCGACGGCCTGACGGAAACTCGGGGAGTTTTCAACGGAAAATAAATGACCGCAAAAAAAAAAACCAACAAAAGGGGAAATGATCGACATGGGAACGTACCCGCATGCGTGTGGGGTGTGGATGCCTACCACCATTTCTGCACAGTTGGCATTGACAGTGTACGTAATGAGGGGGGACGTATAGCCACGCGACGCCCTTGAAACCCAGCGGCGGCTCCGGCGGTTCGGGAGTGGGGGCCCGCGGGGGAAGCGACGGGCTCGTCTGGTGGCGACCGTTCTTCAACACACTCCGGCCGTTCTGGATCACGCTTCGCTTCCATCGGTTCGTGTCGAACTGACACGCACTCAGATCGAACTGGCTCCGGGTCTTCGTGTCCCTGCCCTTCTCGTTGTGCGGGCAGAGGTAGTCGTCCAGGAGGTAGAAGGTCTCGGAGGGTCCGGGGACCCTGGCGTTGTTCCCGGCTGCGAAGGACGTGGGACGCCCCGAGCTCAACTGCGGGGGTCGCAGCAGCGACGCCACGCTCCGCCAGCGACGAGGTCGCACCCGGTTCGCGTTCGGCTCGGCCGTCGGCGGGAGCGGCGCGACCGTGCCCGCGGTCCCCGCGGACTGCTCGGACGTCTCCACCGGACACACGATCGGCCGCCTGGAGCCGGGCAGCCCTAGACCTCCCAGTTCGGAGGCGGGCAGATACGGCAGGGACTTGGGGGCGACCAGGGACGGCGGAAACGCCTCCTTCCTCCAGGAGCACGGCTCCGCGACGCTGAATCTCTTCCTCGAGGATCCCCCACCCCCCGACGAGGAACCGCTGGACGAGCCGCGCGGCGTGTTCTGCCAATAGTCTTCCAAGAACCCGTAGTCACTGGAATCACGGCTTCCGCTGGTCACCTTCGAGGTGCTCCGTTTCAGGCCGACCTTCGGGCCCTGAGCCTTCAGATTGGGTCCCATGAGCAATCGACTCAACGTTCCGTAGAAGTCCCACGAATGCGGTTTTTCCTTTTTGTGGGGTGTTGGGGTTCTTTCGGGCGAGGCCTCCACTGGAGCCATTTCACTGGCGTCTTCCGCATTGCCTTCTGATACCGAACACGGAAATAAAGAAAAACAAACCAAAAATAAGGAAGAGAAACCAAAATAAATGAATAAAACGATGAACGAAAAGGATAAAAACTTAAACCGAGGGAAAGAAAAGGGCCGGGATGAATATCCTACAGCGACTACATCGAGCCTTTGTCTAAGACTACGGCATGGCACTCTCTCGCGACAGCCCATTCTGTTGATAAATCACAACGACCTTGAAATCTCGCTTGCCATCAACCTCTCGGCTCCGATCGCAACCGGCGCTAGCAAGGTTCTGAGACTCGACATCTTCCCGACATCTCCCCGACATCCCACTGATATCCCCGACATCCCCCGATCGGCGACGCGTGCGTGCTCCGAGATGAAACCCCGGAAGACATACGGTATTATCACCCTGGAGGACTTACGGTGTGTGGGGGGGGGAGGGGAAGAACGCTCACAAAGCCTGGAAACACGGCTATTGTTGGACGAGTCCCTCAACTGGAAGTTCTCACGAGGAAAGCCCCCGAGGGACAGGACGTCATATTATATGAAAACAAAGATTGGAATCGCCGGAGAAGGAAATGTGTGTAACGGGAAATCGAAGGTCTCCTTTCAATGGCTCCAACACTCATCTCTGTCTCTCTCTCTCGGGTCATGTTCATGGATTATATCGGCTGGGAATATCCCTTCTCGGATTCCCACCGCAAAAGGAAGGCCTCGGAGGCCCTCGGGGCATCGACAACCATCTCACCCCCTCTTTTCTCGTTCGCGTCATTTCGGATTCGGCAACGATTTCACGGTTCTCTCGCCGAAACGATGGCGCAAGCGGCCACGGGTTTTGGGGACGAAACCTCGACAGCTGTGCGAGGCCGAGTACGACCAAGTACGGCCGCGGTACAAAGGTCAGGCTGACTCAAATAAAGCGAGTGGCCTACATCGCGGAACCTCAAAGGTCACGAAGGCGACCGCAAGCGATGGAACATCAAGGAGTCATCGACGGCTGCTTCCTGAAGCCTAGGAAATTCTCCGCAAGTGACACGGAAATTTCCTTCTGGCCTTCGAAAGAGGGCAGAGAAGGGTCCCATTGAAAGTGTTTTAGGTTAGGGCGAGGAAAAAATAACGACTCGAGGCAGAATCGCCCCCAGATGGGAAAGCATTAGCTCAGGGGAGTGGCATCGTCCTCATATGCAATGGTAACGAGCTCCTTTTACCGGTCGGCGGAAAAAAAAAAGAGGTTGACACAAAAGGTGTAAAAAATGTATTCGGCTTTGCAGGGAAATTTAAGCACGAAGAGTGCCGAGAGGCGGATGCGATCCTTACACGTCTGCGGGAAGGGGCCGACGGGGAGATCCAGAGGCTTCCACTCGAGTGAGTGGGCGAAGAGGGACTTTCGGTGGACTCGGAGGGGGCATTCAGTGGGCTCGGGGTCCGGGGCCTCCCCTTTCTGGCTGGGAAATCAGTGGAGTGAGACTCCCATCAGAGGGAAACAAAAGGGGGGGGGAAAAAAGGAAATAAAGAACCGCGAGAAAGGGAAAGCTTCGTCTTCTGCTCAGCTTCTCTCACACATTTTATTTTTTCACATTATTTCCGCCTGCTCCATCATTAAAGCTTGGCTTCCTGGTAATTCGGGGTTTTGTCACTTGTTTCGCAGAGACGCGAGGGAGTTCGAAAACCTCGGACAGGGGAACGGGAAAAATCTTGTTTCCGACGGATTCCGAGAAGAGTTCACCGACGACGACGGGAACGCCACTTCCTCGCCGTTCCGAGTCTCGGGGATGCACCATCGATTCGGATTCCGCGAAGACGATCTTCACAGTCGGCGAGAAACGCGTCCCGGTCGAATGAAACCAGGAGAAACTCGTGTCCTGTCCTTTGTTTCTTCTTCCAGAACGAAGAAGAAAGGGGCAGGGAGAAGGCGAAGACGGCGGTGAAAGAGGACAGACCCTCCCGAGTCCGTCGGCCCCGGCGAGAAGAAAGGATCAAGTCGAAAGGCAAAAAAAGGGCAAAGGCAAAAAGTGAAAAAAGGGCAACGGCGAAGTCGCAGACTGAGTCGCAAACGGAGTCGCAAACGCGGACCCCTTCCGGGAAATTCCTCCTCCCGCCGCATCCCGATCGAGCCCAGATCGGAGTCCCACGGGATCGCATCATCCTAGGGAAGCGAGACACGGAGATACTCGCCCGAGAGAAGGCCAAATCCAAGATCAGATCAAAGATCAGATCAAAGACCAGATCCAAGGAGACCAGATCCAGGAAGAAGACCAGATCGTAAGTCCGAACCGATTTCGATACGCGGTGGCACGAATGTTCCAGGGGAGAGGCTCCACGTCTCCACGGAGAGAGAGCCAACTCCGGTCGAAAATCGAGCGGCTCGGCAAAAAACCGTCACGCTTCCCGTTGTGGGAAAGAGCGAAACCGCATCTCACCTTTTCCAGACGGCGAAGTCAGCGGTAGAAACCGCACGGGAAGGCACCGGGGACTGCGGGACCTCACCCTTCTGTCGCGCTTGAGGCTTCCACATGCTCTCTCGCGGGATGTCGCTCCGAAAGCACGCCTCCGCGCGAGCCCTTGGGCCGATTTTCGTCGAAGCAAAGATCCACGACGGCACGGGACATGTGGCACGATATCCATCAGGCATTTGCTTAACGAAACTGTCAGCGAACGGATCGATATGCACGTAACGTCCGCGATGGACAGAACAACGCAAGTGATGAATACGGCACCCAAGCCGTGGGGCAAGCGTCCCACTGAGATAAGAAATCACCCAAGTCGTCATGCTTCATCAGCGTGAATTCGATGATAATCGGCCCGAGGGCTCGTGCAGAACCATCATTTTGGGGAAATATTTATTGTTTATTTCGATGCACGTACACATCCGCGGACTCGAGGAGATGGAAAGTTAATGTTTCTATCAAGCACCTGTTCCTTCCATGATTTACGGTACGTAAAAAATTACAATGGAATGCCCACTTGGATACCTGAAATGCGTGAAATGGGCGAGGTTCCGCATTCTCAAATTCCTTTACCACCGATGTCAGGAAAAGGTGACATGTACAGGGTGGCTGAAACGTAACTACGACAAAAAAATTGAGTTGCAGAGTCAACTGACCGAAATGATCCAGACCGCAAAAAATACCTCATCTGGAAGCGTAGAGAATGAAGAACCTACGGGTTCAAACCTCTGCATACGCACTAGCATTTTTTGCAAGCTTGGCACGCGGTGAGAGAACGTGTGGGGACGTCATCCACCGCTGCTACGAGGGAACGTCCTTTTCTTCATGACTGGTTTCGAGACGCGTGGTTAGTGACCCTACGAAGGCACCACTACGAGAGATGAAAGACGAGCTCGAGAGACAATAAAACCCCTCAAAAAGATACCATTTGAATCAGTCGTTTGCCTTCAGCGACGGGAGAAAGGTTGTCAAGGTTGACCGCCCCAACGACGGACCCAGATCGAGAACGCCTCCGTCTAACCTGCCGGCCGTCAGACTGCCTCTAGGGGAGCCTTCGAAGCGATCCTCTGGTTCGTCGCGTCCGAGAATGATGGAACCGGCATGCGGTCTGGAGCCGGTAGGCCATCAACAGCCGCGACCCGGTGGAGGTTCACCGCTCTCGTCTCGAGATCGTCCGAGGATTTCCGATCCACTTACGCACGAAATGTGCACTCACACGCGATGGAAAACCTGATTCGCGGCCCGATCGGGAAGTTTTGCGGTGGTCCTTCGTCGGCATCGTCGTATGAGGAAAAAAATCACGCCACAGGAATGTTCTCAACCCGGATTGGAAGCCACGGCCGAGCCAGTCAACCTTGACGACTGTCTCCCTGTCGCTGAGGGCAAACGATCGAACCTACCAGGAAACCATTAGGTTTTTTTTTGTTTCTTCTTTTGAGTACGTGTCGCCTCCCCCGAGTGGTCACTGGTCACTGACCTTCACACAAAACTTACCGAGTGACCCTGGTGAAATAAATCCCTAAGGGCTGTTGCTTCACCCAACCCATGTTCGTCGACCGAATTCCTGGGCTTTCCTTGGTACGACCCTTCCGTCCAGCCGCAAAGCAATCGCAGGGTGCGAGGTCGGGGCTTCGCAGCGGCCAATCGGGCCGTGTCGCCCGCCCAACCTCGGCGATTCGGATTGCTGAACTTTGAAGCAAGCTGATGTTTCAGCTCTTTGGACGCTGGTGTCCCTATCACTTTAAATGATTATCGCTGCTCATCGACACCCACAAATAATAGAATCATAGGCCAAACGCGGAAGAAAGGGAAGAAAATAAAATCCGGAGTTCGAGTTCTAGGTTTCACACCAGTTCAAATATTCAGCCACCCTGCAGTAAAATGTACTGGAATACTTAAAAAGGTGCCAAGTGAAAGGGCGTGAGATGCATTCCATCTGCTCACGGGGCTCATTGAAAGAAGAGCGATAACACATGCGAAATTACTGTCACCTAGATTTCCCATCGAGTATTCCTTACGAAGGAGGTTTCAGACAGAAAATCCACTGAATTAGAGCGGAAACTCTTAGATTGCAAGTTTCACACGTTTTATCGATCATGATTAACTTGAAACACTACTGGAAGACAAAAGAAATTAAATATAAATAGTTCTGACACGAGGAAATATTAAATTATAAATAAATAATCATATTATACAATTTAATTACCCAATCAGATTTCATAAATAAAAAAATAATGAACATTCCTAATGGCAAACGGTGCAAGAAATGAAGTTTCAGGAGGGGGTTGCATTGCTGCAGGCCATCGAAGCGAGGGCCGCCTGGGAAGAGGGAACCGGTGGCGAATGAGCTCATTTGGATAAGCGATCGACGTCGAGGGACTCGAGGGAGCCTCCCGATCGACAAGGAATCCCCTCACGTGGGCTTCGATTGAGGTCGCATCCAGGAAATCCTTGCCCTTTACCGTCGTAATATACCAGGTGGAAAAGGGTTGCTTTCGCTGTGTTCCGTGTCTCGTGGCGCAACCTGACCGTGCAGGGGGGGATCCATCAAACCGGACGGGGATATCTGCAAAACGGTTTTGCGTGCCGATCCCCCGCGCCACATTGGGGGAGGGTGGGGGGGATGGGCTCCGAGAAAGGTGAAAGTTCGCTCGAACGAGGAGACAGAGAATACAAAACAGGGGGACTTGCACAACATCGTGAGAGAAAGAGCGGGATCGCGTCATGCGGAATGGTCATGAATTATGAATCGATCAGGCGTTGCTCATCGCCGACTGACTCTAATGACGCGCCTCATTAATCACTTTCCTTCGGAAAAACCCATCACAGAGGGGGGAATCGAGAAATGAAAGAAAAACAAATGGAAAGTAGGTGGCATTGGGAAAAAATGGGCCGAGGTTCCCGGATTATTGATGGAGGGCGTGGGAAGGGAAGAAGAAAGGAATGGACTGTAAAGACCCAGAGAAGGCCTTTTGTCAACTCCGATAACATGGGAAGTGGATCCGAGTTCGCGGCGATAAAGCCCATGCGATTGCGATTCGCCGTGCAATCTCGCCGAGGTTAGACTTTAAAAGAAAAAGCAAATTCCCATGGCGATACGCGAAAAACCCACACGCACACACACCATCACGGTGCCCGGTTTTTCCACCCACACCCCCGATTGCGTAAGTTTCTCTTGTATTACATGGGTGTGGATGGGGGGGAAAGGAAAGAGACGAGAGAGAGCCTTGGAACGGAACCGCTGGCCAAGGTCTAGGAACGGGGAACGAGTTGGGAACCGATTGCCACGGGACCCCACTGCGTCCCATTCCGGATGGGAACCGATTGCCACTCCGTTGGCTCCTTTTTTCCCTCGGGAGCCCGGAGGGCCTTCGCAATCCCCGCAAATTAAAAAATAAAGTGTTGCCCAAGTACTCGGAATCTGAATCACTGAATACTTTTTCTACTTTCTTCGTCGCGAAAGTCCTTCGAAAAAGGTAATTTATCCGGTACTTTTTCGGCTCAAGGAAGAACGACTTACTTACTCTGAAGGTTATGAGACGGGCGTTCCCGCAGCTTTACTTACCTAAGCACCACTTCATTTTTATTCATGCCCCTCCTTTGCAAATCGTGCATTTCATGGTTCTCCCTGAACAAGGGGATGGGCATCACGGTGAAGAGGATTATAAACAAGCCTCGTGATGGATTCAACTAGATGCTATCCATTCACCCACCCAGCAAGACGTAAGCGCGGAACCTGACAGGGACTTCGTTTCTTAAACGGGAACCACAAATCAAAAATGCACACGAAACACTTTTTTCTCCGGTTAATCGCGAGAGCACCGGTCCCCCAGCCCCCGAGAGCATCCGGACCGGACCCTACCCAGATGATCCACCTAGCATATCGCACACTGCAGCCACAAATGGAGAAGCGAAAGAGGCCAATGGAGTTTGGAGAAGATGCGAGACCACAGCGAAGAAGAGAAATGGCGACGCCACCGAAGCGGGAGGCAGCACCGGTCCTTGCGGCGACCGGGACCCGGGACGCGCGGGGACCCCAGCGATTGGGACTCCCCCCCTTCGACTGTCCCGCTAGACTTCACAGTTCACACCCCGAGCGCGCCGCGTCCCGTTCTCGGATTGCAGAGTCACTCCAGTCACACGCCGGGGCCGAAGGGAACGAAAGGCTGACACACTTGGAACATTATCTGCTCATCTTGATCGTTTTTTCCACAAAGACTCGATGCAGCAGAGCGAAGAAAACGACTTTCGAAGATGGGCAAAAAAAAAAGAGAAGATCCCATGATCGTTCCTAGCTTCTTTTCCCACGTCGGCTACGAACCTTCGACGAGTTCGACGAGGAATCGCGAGGACGTGAAATGCCATGAGAACGACGGCTTCATCATTGCGGGTATCGCCATCACCAGATACCTGCAAGTGCATGGTGATGACCACCGATCTCGTGCGGTTCCGGTCTTTCAATTATCCCGGTTATCACGAGAGAAATCTCACGGGAAAAGGAAAAAAAAAAACTAGAATAAGATATGGACCGCGACAGCTTTCGCCAGGAAATTTTTCTTTTTTTCAGATGCAAATGAGTGATACGAGGATGTTATCATGGCAGATGAAGCCGCATCGGCAGACTTTCCCTTCATTGTTTTCTGCGAACCGTGCCCAGACAGGGCCGGATGTATGGCCCCGATCTGGGCCATCCTCCCCTGCACATCCTCGTACGGATCCTCCTTATATGGATAGAATAGGATAAATAAATATTAAAAACAGTCCAAAAGGTAATTTCACCGCGAGATTTCACAGCACTAGGGGGTTCGGTACTGTTCCGTTTCCCAGGGAGTGCAAAGTGTGATGAAATCTTCGCACACATGAGCTCGACGGGAGGCGTGAAGCCCGCATCCCTTTGTGACCAACCCAGTTAACAAACGTCTCCGTGCGTAACCTGTGGGAAGCGGGAGAAACTGAGGAAACCGTCCCCGCTTGCGTCGCCCATACCCGACCGAACAGGCAAAGGCCAGAGCAGACGCGGAAGCGCCTCCACGCATTCCTTCCCGAGGCGTCCATTTTCATGACAATGGAGAGATCGCGATCGCGAGATAGGGAGACCGCGATCGCGAGCGGGCGACGGGCACCACCCGACGCGATCCGAGTCGATGGAATGCGAAAGAACCGCGCACGCGACACTTAGGGCGACAGTCGATCGCCTGGCATTTGTTTTCGAGCTTCGATGCTCGTGGGAGGGGGAGGGAACAAACAGGAGGGCTTATGAAATTTCATGTGTAAGCCAAAGTGACCCCACTGGCGAGTCCGAAAAAAAAACAGCCTCCGCCGCGTTCCCCTTTCTCCATCTGCCTGCCTCCGGGGTACACGAAGGTCCCTCACGTCATCAATTTTCGCCTGATCAAGTGAAACAGAAAACATCTTCTCGACATGTTGTGCTCAAGAGACAGGACCATGGAAGGAAAAAAAAAAAAAAGAAAAAAGAAAAAAAGAAAGATGGTTTCTCAACGCCGTGGTCAAACACTCTCAAGGACTCGCGCAGGACCTCAATCCTAGCGGCAGGTTCATTTTTATGAGGACATTCGTGGTTCGCGGACGGATGGAGCCGCCATGAGTGCTGATGAGAACGACCTTGATGCTAATTACGACTGAGAATATAATAAAAAAATAGAAAGGGCGGGTTTTGTTCAAACTGGCCAGATTTTCCGGAAGCAAACAGGAGGTTGTACCGAGCCCTTGCCAGATTCCAGGCGACCACAAACAACCTACTTGCAACGCTTTCCTAACCGCGGTTAATGGTGGCTCATTTTTCCCCTTACGTGGCAACAAATCGCTCGAGCTGGTCCATTGCAGCGGGCCGGCAACTCTCCATGCACGAGTTCAACTGCAACCAGCGAATCGCGTTCCGGGATTCACACTTTCCTTTGAGATTGCGCCGGTCGGGGCATACGTGTTCCATACAAAAAAAGCTTCTTTTTTTCCCCCCCAGGAAAGAAAAAAATAAATAATAAAAAAGTGAGTGAAAGATACAGCTTATGGTGATTCTCTCGTCTCACGCTTGCATGTCATGCATGAAGGAAGGACCAGATGATACTAATGGCTTTCTTCCTCGCCCCTCTGATGCCATGCCCCGAGGGCCACTATGCTGTTTCATGGCCTTGCCAGGCCCTTCTCTGTCCTCGCAGGAAAAAAGGGAAGAAAGAACGATTGAGAAAGAAAATCCTGCCAAAGAAACCCGTAGGAAGAAAAAAAACCTTGATTGCTACGCTTGACGGCGCAATCATGTCAAGAATATCCCAAACGATTGGGATAACGGGACGGGATTGGAAAATCGCAGCGACGGCAGATGAGAGACGGGAGAGAAATATCAATTAAATACTTAATCACTTCCTGATTAATTTGCATATGGCACCATCAGCGAGCTCTGGAAGGTCGACGAGCGAAGATCCCTCCCCCCCCCCCCCCCCGTGTACACGAACGGGGACAAAGAGCGTCTGCCCCTTCACCCCTGCGGAGACACGATGAAAAAGGATCGTCATAAAGTTTTAAGGGGGAAAGGATTGCCTAGGGTGGAGTCCGGACCCGCAAAAAGGATACACCCCCGTCAATGATGTCATCATGCTATTCGGGTCTCGCCGTACGGTACTTCGGCTCCACTTTGAAACTCCGTGTCGGGATTCGAAAGACGTTCCGAGTCTTGCGACTCGACGTCGGAAAGGAGAAAGAAAAACGTGGAGACGGTCTTGCGAAAGACCGATGGGAAACAAAGCAGGACCTGAAAAGTTGGCAAGGGAAAATTCACAGAAAATACTGGAATTGCCGTGAACCGAGAGGAGTGTGTGTGCCTCGGTCAGCGTAGCGGAACGAGAGTGGGAAGACGGAAAGAGTACTTTTGCCAGCTCTTTCGGGTCTGTTCCATCCCCATCCCCACGCCACAATGGATCGGCGTCATTGTCCTAGGACGGGGAGAAGTTCTCAGGACTTCCGGATATTGTGGTCTCATAAGGCAGGTTAAAGACAATGAACCCGCTTTGCACCCGTTCTAAATTTCGCGTTTCCCTCCCCTACCCCCGTCCCGAGTCGCGGAGCCACGCCCGGAGACGCCTCGCGATGCGCGACGACGAGCGCCTCGAACGCGACTCGTCGCGGGTCGCCGAACCTCGGGTCCGAGGACGCGAAGAATCCACCGCGAAATTCAAACTCCCCGTGCACGAAGCGCGGAGGATTCACATCGCCTGCCCTGCCTTTGTGCTCGGTCTAATGAAGAGAGGTATAAGGCCAAGGATCCTGCGACTCATTATGCACGGGAGGAAACTGAAACGGTTTTCTTCCGATATCGCTCCCAACGATTCTCGACCGGGCACGGGCCAGGGAGGAGACGGGGGAAGAGTTCCGGATGAAGTGCGACGATGCCGGAAGGGAGAATCCGGACGAACGGAAGGGGCATTGACACCTTCCCGACATCCTCCGTCTTTTGTGTCTCGTCTTCATCTCGACGAGCCGCGAATCGAAAGCCACGTTCCCATCACACTTAATACACAGCCGAGCCGGGGGAACACGCACGGAACGACCGCCAGGTGCAGTCTGTTAACGAGACTGTTTGTTTGTTAAAGGTCGTTTCGAGTCGACATCGGGGTCGAACACCGGGTGTTAACAGCGAATCGGGCTCCTCCTTTCCTCGGCGACGGCCTTGAAATCGCCTTACTCCATCGCGTCCCTTTCCCCTGCCGCAGCTAGAATTGATGAATGAAAATTCCGTCCGTCTTCCTTCCTGGGTGAAAGGGAACGGGAAGTGAGACGCTGCTGGATTACACGTGGTCGGGGCAAACAGTGACGCTCTGAATGCGCTCGGATCGACCTTCCGAGGGTTCATGATTTTTTTTTATTGCTACGTTTAGTCGCGGTGGATGAATGCGTGTGCTAATTTCACTTGAAGGGGTAAAGCCCCTCTGGCACGAAAAGGGGGGGGGGGGGCAGAACACACAATCCGTGGCCAAGTGGAACTATCCCGGAACGGACCGAGAAAGAAAAGTCCCCTTCTCTCGCTCTCAGACATGACCGCTCATCTGTTGTGTAAAAGGAAAAAAAAAAAATCGGGAGAAAAAAACTGGTGCACGGCGAGCTCGTGAGGGGGGTCCTGCTGGGATCCGCGTGACATCGGCTCGGATGCACAATGGCAGACGGACCGATGTGACGAAACCTCTTTGTCCACCGTGGCGAGAACATGACGGGAAGGCGTCGAGAGAGACAACATGGGTGTAACGAGGATGTCCTTGTGTCCTTAATGAATCCAACTCGGGATTCCTGCGGAGGAGAGGCCGATGGCTGGACGTATCCGAAAGCTGCTGTCGGGATCTGAGTTACGTGGGGGGGTCGGGGGTGGGTGACTGATGCCCCTTCTCGTAATCTCTGCGGGCGGGGGGAACCCAAGGAAATAAAGATGCTGACTTGCAGATACAGATCTACTCGTGGCGGCGAAAATAAAAGAAAAAACGAAGACAAAAAAAAGGGAAAGGAGGAGCATCGACTTGTTAGTATCCCACCCGCTTTTCCCCGCCTCCATCTATCTCTCTCCATCTCGGAGAACTGCAAGAATCGATTTCGAAACACTTTTCCTTTTCTTTCCCTCTCCCACTTCCGAGCAAAAGCGACGCGATCAATCCCTTGGACTCAGTCATACGCAAATGAATCACGCGGGAGTTAAAGTTCGCCCCGAGGCAGATGTCCATGACTCACTTGCGAGTGTGTCTCTTATTTTGCTCATGATCAATGCAAGGACTTGGAGCCGAGGATTTTGCAACAATTCATGAATCGCGACCTCCATCGGCATTCATACATGCGGGAGACGAACCTTGGGTCTTCACGAATCTACGTCTAACTAGAGCTAGGGGCTCGACGTGCCCACGACGATCGGGCACCCAGAACTTCAATTTGAAGGAGGCGAAGCTTACCCGTCGGTGAAGTCGATTATTACATGCGGTTTGTCAAGGGGAAACACCGTACGAAACCAGTTCTCTGCAGGCCCCAGCTGACCGTGGTAACAGGCTAGTGTTTAGAGAGAGGGGGCACCATGAGGGAGAGACCACGTTCTACACCACCGCTGCCGGGCACTGGGCACCACGCCAATCCCGGAGAGACACCCCTCGCAACGCCGTGAGAGAAGTGAGAGGCCCGGGCGAGAGCGGGGCTGCGCCACGGAAGGAGAGGTGCTGCATGGATGCATGCGTTCGAGCCCGCGGGGGGGATCCCGCTGCCTTCGTCTCTCGGGTTTCAAAGGGGAAACGGAAGTCGCCGCGTCGGTCTCTATCGAAACTCCCACCTGGCCTGTGACGTCACGCGGCGTGGTCTATGGGGCGGCAACGTGGATGGCATTGGCCTCCTCGTACCCTCGGGCTGCGAATGACTGGACTCGCAGAAAACCGGTCGGCTGGCTTTGGCATTGGCATTACTTTTATACTTCCAGCTCGTCAATCCACTTTCGAAAATCATGTTTAGGGGGTCAATGCCGCGTGATGGCACCCGCCCCTTCTGAATGAAGTGTCTTTCCATGTCGGGCGCTCCGTAACGCCATCGAGTATACCGGGTCCTGCATGACCGCGGCATGGAAATTCCGGTCGTGCTACGCGAATCGTGATGAGCTTGAAATAAGATTTAGCTACATCGGAAGACTCACCAGACCGATCCGGCATCTTCCTTTCTCCCTTTCGACCTGTTTTCCTCTGCTCGTCGCCACCACTATGAGCGCCATCTCGGGGGATACACACGACCAGGTCCACGTCGTGGCATCCGCACAGGGAGCAGCACGAAATGAAAGTCGCCAAACGCGTTCGCTTCGTTTTCAGATTCGTACGCAAATGAGCTTCATTACGAGCCTCACTCCTGGTTTCACTCGAAGAAAGATTCCAAGCCGCCTATCCCCATGGCAAAAAAAGGTCATCTCACGAAACCACTGTAGAGAACACCCAAACGGACACCATGGAAGACGAGCACTGGAAATATGAGCGGCCCTTGACGGAAGGACGGACTGACAGAAGATGGAGAGGGACTGGGCAAGCCTATCCTGTCTCTCTCTCTCTCTATTGAATCCATTTCGTGATGGACATTCCGTGACTCCTTCTAGCTTCACGGGGCATTCCGCTGATATCAATTATTCGTACTGACAAAATTTCTTCGTCTCGCCCAACTCCTCACCGCCAAAAAAAAAGCACTCATAAAGCATTGAAAAACCTCACCGAACGCGAAAAAAACTCTCTACCCGCGAATTTCACTCGGAGCAACTCCGGGCGCCGCAACCGTCACGGCCGAACCCCCCACGCATCGCCTCCGCAACCGCTCGGAAGGCGCAACAGATGCAGGAAAGCCCTCGCGCATTCCAGACAGATGCGAGAAGAGCAGGACCGCACAGACCGAGTGGGCCGTTGATGAAGCGGAGGCACGGAAGGCCTAATTTCCCTAAGGAAATCAAGGAGACGACCACCCGCGGGGTTCTCGGTCACGCGGTCCTGCTGCTACCAGAGATGAAAAGGATCTCGACAATTTGCATAAAAGAAGACCCGAAGGCCGGCCGAAAGGCTCATTCGTGGTTTCACCTTCTAACTCATACTTCACATCGGGCCACGAACAATGAGCACCGACCGAAATAAAGTTCTGTCTCGGCGAAAGAAAAAAAAGTGGCGCGATGCGTGTTCCCATATTCGATATGCAGAATACAGGTCATTAAACCATGGTGGCCCAACGAGGTCATGACCTTCCCCCAAGAGAATGCTTATCACCCAGGATCGAGATCGCTATCACGACACGTAAAGACTCGAGAGAGCATGTTCATCGACCCGAGGTCTCGCATATGCACGAGGAAATTCCGCAAGAGGTGAAGCAGAAAAGGCATGACGACAGCCGTCTCGCGTTCGGGAAAAGATTTCCACTCTTCTCGTCCGTTCGAGCTTGTCCCAACCCATTACCGTCTTCGGATCTCGTGATGAATGGGATTCGTGTTGAATGAAGCGTTCATCTGCGGACACGAATGGACTATGGTTCGGCCGTCTCGGAACTCATGAATCTTGGATTCCCTCGCGTCCCCCCCCCCCCCCCCCCCCCCCCCCCCCCCCCCCCCCCCCCCCCCCCCCCCCCCNGGGGGGGGGGGGGGTCCGACTGAACCCCCCTCCCCCCGCCCCCCCCCCCCCCCCCCCGCCCGACCCGAAACCGCATTCGCACGCTTCCGCCCGGCAGGCCTCGAGTCCCATCCGGGCTTTCGAGGGTCCAGACCCGATCCAGATCTGGCATGCGGGCGCTTTCGAAATGAAATTTTTTACATTTTTTTCTCCCACGGATGATGAATTATGGTCACGGACTCGCCCATTCCTTCCTTTCGGGCCGGCGTTGATGATCAATCTTCATACGCGAGAAAGATTACTGCTACATATTACAAAACCTATGCGTTCCGAAATTGTAATTGATTCCACAAGCGAGTAAAAACAACCTCCACCTATATCGATGATCCAACACTCGATAGAAAACGAGATGATAAACCTCCTGACTCAATGAGAAGAAAGAAATGGCATACACATTGGGTTCAGGGGCCCCCCCCCCCCCTAATTTCCAAAATACTGGCTCTAGAACACCACTAGAAGGAAGTTCTTTTTTCTCTGATCCCCTGCACCCATGCCAGTGACTTCTCCCGTTATGGTGAACGACGGCCAGCGTCGATCGGTCATCCAGGGAATGGGTGTAGCCCCTACCTGTTTGCATTACTGATGGCGGCGAGGGAACGTCTCACGGACTCTGTGACCTCCCCATCACGGAAGTCTTTTCCTTCGACGTGCAAATTCCACGCCCTCTAGCGGGTAGCCTGGCTCATTAGTTATTAGTTATTTACGCAGTTATTGCATGGTGAGAGGGGAATAGGACAGAAACGAGAAGAAATCAGGTGGGGGTTGCGAGATCTCGCAGTTCGGAATGGACCGGCGAGACGGGGTCGGGCACAGGTGACAGGTGCAGGTGACAAGTACAGGTGACATGTGCAGGTGACGTCATGGGCGACATTTTTTTACGCTTGCGCGATGTCGATCCTTGCCAAAAGAGGTAGAGCCAAATTGAATCCAACCGTATCATTTGGCATCGGAAATCGAATGAGATAAGCCAAACTACCCAGGTAGTATTATCATGCCTGCACTTCCTCGACTATATTCAGCTATGTCTGACAACGGCGATCTCAGCCCAAGAAAGTGTTCGACAGAACGTCTCCCTAGAAATTATATGAAGGCATTCTTCAGGAAAATCTGCTAATAAATCTATACGGTTATGTAGTATTATAAAGAATCCTCCATACAGACGCTGTATAGTGAAATAACTCTTCATAAACGATACAGAAGTTATAGAGACTTTTTTTTTTTACAGAAGATTCCTTAGAACCCCACAAGACATAGGGCGTTGCAGTATGCGCTAAATACCGTGGCTCAATACCATGCCCAGGATTACAACTGCGATTAAAGTTGCTGGGAGTTTTCAAATTATGGAGCTCGGAAAAAAAAAACATAAGGGAAAATAAACCATTTTACAATTGTGCATGGTCGCACGTTTCATACGTTTCAAAAGACCTCCGAACACAAGAGTTCGCTTTGGGTTTGACGACGATGTCGGTGTCTCCAAAGTCGTCACATCCCACATCCTCAGAAGACACGGTGAAGATATCGAGTGCTCAGGCACACAGAGCAGAGGGTACAGTCAAGGTGCAAGTCGAACCCACAAATTACGGATATTGGTCCTTGAGTCCGGATTAAATACACTCCGGTGACTTCCAGGAGGGCTTCGGTGTTCCCCGGGAGGTGGGCGTCACCGTGGATCCAGATGGAGAGGATAGTTGACTGTTTTTATTTTTAGAAACGGCTCTTCATGTATGGCGCCGTGGCGGCGGTATGATGAGAGGCGGTGTCCTACGGTTTCCATACCGTGGCGACGGTATGAACATGGACGGTATTCCACGGTTTTCATACCTTGGCGATAATACCGGAAAATGTTGAAGGGGTCGGTATGGTTATTATGAGAACCGAATAACGCAGTATGATGAAAATACTGGTATACCGCAACGATCTACATGACGATATCGATTTTTTATTTTCAGAAAACTTGTTGAAATTCTACATAACGCCTTCATAGAATTTCCATCAGAGCAATCAATAGGAGACTAGAGACTGTTTCACACTTGGCTCCTGCGTACGACGCGTGCGATGCGACTCGGACAAGCGAGAGAAAACGCAAGACTATCGCCGAGAATGGCATATCCTTTTTCGTTCACACATGCGATCACGCATTGCGTTTTCCCTTTTGAACTTGCGTACGTTCACTTCGACCGCAAACGAGCGTTCGTGCGTGTGAACGCATGACACACGCAGGAATTGCGAGGCGTGAAACGGCCTTTAAGACTTGCGCATCGCTCGAGCGCCTCGCCCAGGGGGTCGGTGGGCTCACCAGGGGCTGCACGAGTGTGATAGGCCTGTATGAAAGCGATGTCGAGCCACCTGTTATATATCTGAAGTTTCTGACCCATGAAACCCTCACGAGTTCGGCGGGGGGCACGCGGGTCCGTGCAGTTCGTCGGACCTCATCGGAAGGGAAACATCTGGGGAAACTGCTTGTAAGTGCGTCGGTTCTTGAAAGTGGGACTAAACTCAGGCTACTTTAAATATTAATAAAGCCCGTAGAAAATGCATTAGAATATCTCAGGGTTACCCTGGAATTAAAACAGAGGGCAAGGTATACTGACCCTCGTCTTCCTCGGCCACAAAGGACGTCGAAAAAGGCTCTGCCCAAGGTAAATTTGGAAAATATATTCCACATTTCTTTCAATTTTAATTTATTCGAGCGGTGGAGTGGGGTTGCGAGGTTGGGAGATAGGGGATGGGGGGGGGGGGGGGAGTAGACCCCATGGTCCCGGGCTCCTACAGGTCAGGATATCCTTCCCACCGCTTTGCTCGAGGTCCGAGACAATATACACATAAATTAGGTATACTTATTCACGTGCAAACAGTACCATTCATACATTCAAAGACAACAATATCCACGCATGCATCTATTATTGAGTAGTTCTCTGGAAAAAGGGCGTAAGTGCCCATTGCCTATACGCCCTTTTTCCATATCTGTGTCCATGCACTGCTTTAGGTGACTTGTCATGGAATAAAGTGGTCAGCAGTTAGTTAAGTTTCGTATTCAGCAAAGGAGAAATGGATTTTCCTATGCTTTCACTTAATGGCAGACCCACTGCCTGAAAATTTCAATATGGCTGCCTCCATGAATATTTCATTAGCACCTACATCACTGAACAATTTTTCTGGAATAATTCCATTCTTTCGAACTGAAAGTGAAAATGAGGAAGAAACCAGATAGGGGGAACGGGGAAAAAAGGCAGAGTCATCCAAACCTCTGGAAGGATGCGAGAAGTTGGCGATATCCATGAAACAATTGGAGATTCAGATGATCAATAAATTAGTAATGGATCATTGATGAGTAATTGGTGAATCGAATTCGTCCTGAATACTCACATTTTTATTGTCATTCTTTGAGGAAGAGTTGATTTGAAATTTGTTGATATACTTATTGGCAAATTATTATATTTTTAACTGGAAAAAGATAGTGAAAGACTGGTTGGAAAAAGTTCCAGCAGCGCAGATATGGATAAAAGGGCCGTCTGTGCATAAACACTTTCTGCTTGCATCCCAGCAATGTGAGATAAAGAAATTCATTAAAACCCTACCCTCACGGGAACTCCATATTCAGATTTCATGCGCGATATCAAATATGGCCATACAGGGGTGCTTTGTTCTGAATGTACATGATACAAATAAAAATTATACATGGGAGACTGTATTTGGAAGCCGTCCAGTTCATATAATGTTTTGGCTATTCTTAATGAATATGGAGCTATACATAGTCCACATATAGTTCCATATTTATTAAGAATGGCCAAAACATGATAAGGACTGAACTGTTTCCAAACATGACTAAATTCAGTACTGTACAATCCCATACATACGCCTGTATTTGGAAGTTCCGTAAGGGTAAGTTCATTTTGAAAAATGTATGAGATTCCATTTTACTGAAAACTGAGTTTGGACCAGCTGCAGATTAGCTATGGGAAGTTTTTGCCGTTTACCTCGAATTGCATCATTTGCAAATACGCCCTTTTTCCAGAGAACTCCTCAATTGTATGTATTCTGCTTACAAAGATGCTAAAATAGTAGGCACCTGCGGACTGGCGATGCAGAGTACAGAATATGTACGCTGTCCGTTTTCCTTCTGCTGTAAAAAATAAAATGAAATAAAATACGAAGGATTGGGATAAGGGGATTCTTTCACCCTGCTTCGGTGAGACAGGGAAGGATTTGTATTTTACGCAGCGGTCAAGAGGGGTCAGAAAATTGCTAACTTCATTAAATTTTTCATCGAGTGAAATGTTTCGCCGCGCCTTTGTTCTTCGTGAAGATCACATATTCGCCGCCAACGCAGATCTAAGCCTACTGACATACATCGAGGAAGCTCAGCTCACTGAAGTTCGGTTGTGATCGGACGATGGAAACCCTCGACTTCAACCCTGGTTGCAGGAGTTTCGTGAAACAATTTACAGCAGCATTGTCCCAACTCGCGCAAACAAAAATTGCATGACCTTTGACTTAGGGCCATACGGACCTTTGCCCTTCATTTGTTTTGAAGTCCTTCGGTCTCCACCCTTGCCTTTAACCTGCAGCACTTGGATGAAGAGTCTTCCCAAAGAATTCATTCTCGGAATGCTGCAAGGAACAGGCTTAGAAGAAGAGGAGACCGCAGTTTCAGAGCGAAAGGGGTACTGGTGACCTGGTCGCGGTTGCGTTTTCGTGCATGCTTCAATGATTTTTATAATAGTGAATATTTTGCAAGTCTGTTTTTGACTACTTTTTCCCCAGGATGTCATCCGCGATGAACAATGCCTTCAATCGAGAGTCACAACGTCAATCTAAAGTCGAATCACGAAAGGAAAGTTCTCGGGCGTGATTGCTGTTGTATTTGTCTAACTCCTTGGGAGAAGTAAAAAAAATATACACTGGGGGATAAGAGGACGTGAGCCCAATAGATGATTCTCCCAAGTGTACACAGGCCGTATAGAAAAGGAAAATAAAGAGAAAAGAGGCCAGGAGATCGATCTCTGGGTCCCGGTGACCTACATCTCAGCCTGGATTCCGTGCCCAGTATCATCTAACAAGAGACACTGGGTCAATGATATTTCCCCCTCGCCCCGAACGAAGCAATTCCCTCTGCAATTCTCGTCGATGTACAGCCTGCGCAACACGCGACCCGGCCGACATCCGACATCAACCGGACCCTCCGTATGGCAGGGGCTCGCTATCCGCCCACCGAGATCGCAATTTCCGTCGGTCGCTATTTTTTCATGGGGTGAATGGCGTGCACGCATGAGAGCATGACAATGCACAGCTCCCCGTCGTAACTGCGTCATTTATATGGGACTTTTTTGTCGGGCGTTTGCTTTTCGTGCGAGGTGACGTTTCGTTGGGAGAGAGTTATGCTATTCAAGGGATGGTCAAATTGCTACTTCTGGTGAATGTGTTCCCATGAAGCGACTCTCTAAAGATTCTATAGAGGAATTCTAGAGCATTTTTAGTTTTCTCAAATACAGTCAACCCTCGACATACCGCCACTCGGTATACTGCCATCCTCGCAAGCAGCCATCCGCCAACACCATCATTTGTACAAACATCCTTTTTTTCCACAAGAATCTTCCTCGATTTTGAGCCAAGTAGCACACGTACCGCAACCCTTCTCCAGTACTAAATCCAGCTGAATGCTCGTACCACCGTGAGAAGTGACTCGTTGCCGAGGAATGCATAGTGCATGAGACAAGTATAGAGAATCGAGGGGACTAAGGATGGCAATATACGTCCATCTAGTCAATTTTGCCCTCGGAGATTTCGGTGTCATAGCTACAGGGTTCATTCGATCAGCGCCACTCGCATTATAGCGCCAACATCGACGAAGACCAACAGTGGGCGTTATATCGAGGGTTCACTGTATATCCTACATATCCACTATGTGAAAGAGAAAATTCTTGAGACCGAATAACATCGAGACTCGACCGGAGAAGAAATGGAGAACTACTTAAATGCCTTATAAACAATAGAGTTTATACCAGTCTCGCAGCCAGGATTTTCCAGCTAGGGGGCGGAGGGGGTAGGTACAATACCTTTTAGTGATGAGATCAATCATATTCTTCGATATCGACGCTTTGCATTCAGAAAATCTCACAACAGAGAATGTGCTACCTCCGGAGAGGGGGGAAGCAATCTCGAATGAAGAGGGAGTAAATAATTCTGGGGGGGGGGGCAACTACCTCCTACCCCTTCCCTCTTTCACTTTCAGCCCTTTCACTGTCTACATGTAAGGCTTATAAGTTCCTCCCTCTGTAAAGGATTCTTAAAAATTCTTTATGGCATTATAGACTATTAGAAAATTTCTAGCAATTCCTCAGAACACCTCCATAGAAATTATAGGTGTTCTGTAGGACACACCTGGAAAGGCATTTCATGGAACAGAATGGAGAGGCTTCCAAGACTTACTAATTGTACATACAATACGTACACGTGCGGATGTACGTAGATTACGTTCACTTATGAGACAAAGGTGACGGAACCCTCCACAAGAATTGAATGTCCTCCTTACACATTCGGATTTTAAAGTTGCAAAAATGAACGAGCCTACGAGAATCCCTGTCATCACAGAAAAACTCCCGTGGAAGAAACGAGGAAGAACCTACCTCGTAAAAGCGGAGCGAGCGCCGCCCCGAGATGATCGGCAGCTGGAGCTGGAGGTCGAACGAGGTGATGCTCACGACGTCCTCCATGAGGTCATGTCCGGGGAGCCCGGACTGGGCAGAGTCGGCCGACACGATGTCGAGGACGCGGAGGTCGGACACCATTTGGGGCATGGGGATCCGACTCGACGGGAACCGCCGGTAGAATAGCAAGGGAGTGGAACCCACGGCCATGGCTTCTTCCACTCTAGAGCCTCCCTATGCAGACTGCTTTTTTTTTCGCTTCATTTCCTCACCAGTTCTTTGAATCTGAAACACGCGAAACGTCGAGGCTGCTGACTCTCCATCGAGCGTATGAAACAAACCTTTCATGCCTCTTCTATCTTCCACCTTTCCCTAATAGGTCTGCAATTACGACCACCTTTCGCGAGGGTGATAAGGAGAACCGGGCCCTTGGCGCGCGGATTGGGCCCGGCCGAACCTCTACCCCGCGTTGCTATGCCGACGGATCCTCCACGTGATGTGTCGATGGGATGGAATGAGGTCAACGACCCAGTTCCAGACTGTAATTGAGACTGTCTAGTCCCGGCCTTGGCCCTTCTTATTTCTTGATCGCATGCCAGCTCGGCAACCCGTTTATTTCCACCTGACGTCTCAATCTCTCGGGGTTCTCGGGTCGTGCCAACTTACACGACAGGGTCTAGGTGACCTCTTTCTTCACATGTACCTATTTAAATCACGCTTGTTCGCTACATCTACCGGAAAATACTTTATGAATGATAACCGTGCTTTGAGAAAAATAATCTTAAAATTATTATTTTTTTTTATACCTCATAATCCAGTTCATCTTGATACTTTGCAATTCAGGCTCCTCGAACCGCAGGCCTGGCTGCGCATTGTTCTGCGCACCGTGTCGGGAGCGACTCGGTGTGTCGACCTATCGACCAATCGATTGAGACGTGTTGGAGCAAAAGGGGATACCCAAGACTGAATCAAGGGGAAGAACGAGATAAATATGCCTCTACGTTCTTGGGTGGGAACAATCTGGTTTCCAACACTGGAAATTGGAGCTGGCGATTATTGCGGCTAATTAATGTTTCAGCAATATTTATCCGTTTTCGGAAATGTTTAAAGAAAATTCGCCAACGTACAAGGGTTAAAATAAATATAAATATATATTTGGAACTCTGCCAACCTTTCAATCGTGATAGAAGGAAAGAGAAATATGGGAATTAAAAGAATGAAACACCCTAAAATGCGTCAAATGTATATAATTCCTTGTAGATCAGAAAGTCTCCATCGAAAAATATTCCATTTGCATGGATTATCACCAGACATGTCATCGACCCCCCCACCGCCCTCACACTAAACGTCTTAACGCTTAGGTTCCATCACCTAGATGAGAAACACACAGGCTCCCCTGTCGACGCGAAGACTCTTAGACGTCTTGACCAGTTCAGTACGGAACAGAGTTGGTTGGCATCCCCCCCCCCCCCCCCCCCCCCCCCCTTCCCTCCCCAGTGTATATGGGGCCTGATAGGTAATCGAACTGCCTGTACGCGAGGACAGCTCCACCGAAACGCAAGTCTGACATCCGTCATTGGAAAGCTACTAGTTGCGTGATTCACGACTCCATTAGGGCTCCATTTCTCTCTCTCTAATTTCCTTACTTTCAATCGATCACTTTGTTCGGGCTTGCCTGCTATAGGCGAAGGTGAGAGACACGACAGAGGCCACATTGGGTAAAAACAACTGAGAAAGACCTGACGATTCGCCACTCTGCAAGATTGAGTCGAGAGTCCGCACCTAGTATGGTTTGTCTGCGTCGATTCTCAAAGGTGCGCGGAACTTAATGAGAAGAGGGGCATTTCATCACTGTAGCTTAGTAACTAATGGATCGGGCCCGAAATTAACCTCCATTTAGATGCTCGAGACGTAAAAAAAAAAATCTTATAGAGGAAAGGGATGTGCCAGAGCACGAAAGATCACCTTACGTGCACAGGTAGAGTCATGAGGTACAAAATACAAAGGGACGTTATCAAGCCCGAATCACGGGTGCACGCTGAGGACACCGACCCCCGATATGAATTAACCAAATACTCCCGCGGGATTGATGGAAAGCACCTTCCGATTGGACGGCGGTGCCTCGCAAACCCGGCCTCCGATTGGCTCATCGATGGTTCCGTATGAATGATGAGAGTATTGGCACGTGGCTCTGGGTGCGTGTATCATACCTGCTCGGTTCCGTGCCCGTTGCGATGGCTTCATGCTTTGTCACTTCTCCCTCTCCCCCTGCATGCATAATGCAGGCGACGACTTCGCTTGCAAGCCGAATGAGGTACTGGGAGGACTTTTATGAGCCCTCTCGGTCCCCCACCCATCATGATAAATATCTGTTTGATCTTGTCGCAATGCGGCATAGTAGAGTCTAGGAATATTCGTATTGCAAAGGCTCTTTTTTTATGCAGATTCTCATCCAGATAATTCTAAAAATCAAATTTTTTGCGGCATCAATCTTCATTCTATACAGGGTTGAGGAACTTGCTACCAAGAATCCAGTTTATAGAAAACAAGAAAATTCCATGAGTCCCCGCCAACTTTCTCCCAATTGCTAACGTCAGTGCCAAACCGACATTAGCAAACATTGAAAAGTAGCCTCTGCCCTCAGATGCGTTTATGGACTCACATTCTTGGGCACATCCGAAACATGAGGCATTCTGAAAACGATGGAAATCAAATCGAAGATAAGTGTCCTTGCGAACTCAAAAAAAAAAAACTTTTTCAATATCGGACAAGCAAAACTTCCAATAATGAGTTTGGCCATTTCTCTTCACCTAAAAAGACCTACATGACGCTTTCCAGGACCAGGCAGATTCTGCATAATGTGTCGTTGCCCATACGACTGCTGGAGATAAAGTGCAAATAAGATGGGATTTTAAGAATCTGTTCAGACAAATTGGAAGTGACATCATGGTGTTCTGGTAATTTCTTGTTAACCCTCTCTCCCTCCCTTAACCCTCTAGCTGTTCCTGACCGATACATACGCCGTGATTCTGCACCACAGTGTGCATTCACTCATGTTCAAAGTGTATCACACTCTCCTAAGATGCTGGAATAACTCGTGTGTCCCAGAGACATCGAAGATTGTGTGAAGGATAAATTATATAGTTTATTTTGTAATATACATTTCCCCCGAAATAATCAGCAGTAGCGGCACAGACGCGCCGAAAATAACCCGCCAGAGAAAGGGTTAAGAAATCATTCATTATTCAGGCAATTCAGACAGGAAATAGACATGCTGAAAAGTGTGAGACAGAATTTTCTTCTATTAATATTATCAATCGTGCGATCCATGATATATGATCTGCTATCTCTTCCAACTTGGACTACAAATGGCCTCTCAAAAAGATTGCTACCTCATCTAGAAAGTCCACACGATTCCAACTCTGTTCCGTACTGAACTGGTCAAGACGTCTAAGAGTCTTCGCGTCGACAGGGGAGCCTGTGTGTTTCTCATCTAGGTGATGGAACCTAAGCGTTAAGACGTTTAGTGTGAGGGCGGTGAGGTCTCGTACCACAAACAATAACATATTGAACATTTCTTTGGATATCATGCATAATATCTGGAAACATTCAAGGTTTTGATCGGAACGTGAAGTTACATTTTCGTCCGGACGTATTGACATTTCGTGGTCGCGCGCTCATTCCAGAAAGCACCATGTAAAATATATAAATATTTTTAGTGGGCGCGTCTCAATCTACAAGCTGGGAAACATTTGGTTCATCCAGCATAAACCTTTTTTTCTCCCTTTGTTTGAAGGCAGATAGAATAACGCAGACGACCTACATTCCACCACTCTGAAATATAGAAATCCTCTCCAGGGATTCGAGTGCCGCCTAGACAAGAGCACGCGAGGGCTTGCAATTGCTTTACTGAATCATCGATGATGTAAACTGTGCCAACCCACCCTCTTCATGGGAGGAAGGGAGGGGGGGGGGGGGAATGATAGGTTGGCGAACTGAGGTAGATGCAGGATGAAATGGCACGGGCGGCGTCCTTTCTCTGCGAGACATATACAGGCTGAGGAGCGAAACCGAAGGACGCGCTAATGAAGTCCGCCTTCCTTTCTTCCTTCTCGTCCAGTCCGATTATCCGCCTTCGAATGCTGCCAAGCCAAATATCGCTGTCTGCGTTACGCGAGGGCATTGGTGCCGATTTTCTGTCAAAGGCGATTCTTCCGCTCCTCGTCTCCTGTTTCTTTATTTTTTTTTCTATAGAATTGACGTCACATCGCACGATTCTTCCTTCGATTCGCACCTGAGAGTCCCCGGACGTCCAGTTTACTTTTGTGCTCTGCGGGAAATCGCAACCGGAGTGTATCTAACATGCAAAGCTTCTCTCGGCGAGCTTTAGGTTAGCCTTGGCTTTCTTCCCAAAAACAGAGGGGAGCCCCTAACAAATCCCGAAAGAGATTCTCAGGAGATATTCACCTTAGCCGGTCCCGGCCGCCAATTTTTCCCTCTTTTTTCGAAAGGTTACTCATTCAGTCCGCTGTTGTGCCACACACGTCGTCGTTATGGCCATACTTCTGCGGGTCGAAAAAAGGTAAACTGCGACATAGTAACGATGAGAAAAAAATTGACCGTGCTCTCGACCCTGCCAGGATTCGAACCTGGAATCTTCTGATCCGTAGTCAGACGCGTTATCCATTGCGCCACAGGGCCCTTCACGTCCAGATTCCAATTAAATTATTCTCACATAAGGGAAGAAAGCGTGCTCAGTGCGTGATCAGTACATCCAAAAAATTTTAAGTGACCTGTCTTCAAAATCAAACAGCTATTAGTTAGTCACTAGTAAACCCGTTGTTTACACATAACATTTATAACGACTTATAATACGCTGGCTAACGGACAGATTTTATTCTTGAACTTAAAAAAAGCATTTTTTTTTCTCATAATACGCCCGAAAAACAAAGAGCCGTTTGCTTTTGGAAAAGGGTGACAAGAATCGATCACAGATCGAGAAAGCAACTTTCGAAATAAAGTGAGATTCTTAATCTGGTAATCATTGAATTTATCATTGCATCGGAATAGATAAGCTTAATGTGTGGGGCCCTATGGCGCAATGGATAACGCGTCTGACTACGGATCAGAAGATTCCAGGTTCGAATCCTGGTAGGGTCGTACGAAAACCTAACTTTTTCTCTCTGTTCATTGCCCTGCCCTCAAACTGACGCTATCACTAGGGGCTCTTCGTAAAAAATTTGCGAAAGCAAAGAATTCTTGAGCCATGAAAGGAATCGAGGCATCTCCAATAGTAATCCAAAAACTTTTCAAAAGCCCTCTCCACAAAATCAAACGGCTCGTCGTTTCGCGTATGGATTAGTAATGCAAACATTGGTGCAGCATTTATAACGTGATATACAGGGTCGTGCAAAAGTTACCCTACACTTTGAAAAAAATTTTTTTTCACTCATCAACGAATTTTTGGCGATTCTGATGTGTTTTTTTCTTAATTCTACGGACATTTTTTATACGAAATGTTTTCATTATAGTAAATTTCATTATTTATTAGAATTTTTTTCTCTGGAGCTATGACGCCTAAAGAGAATCGAAGCGCTAATCAAAGTGAACGGGAACTTTTGCACAACTCTGTATAAACAATATATACAATGCATGTAGGGTGACTCGTTTCAATACATCCAGTGATGAATCATTTGTAAGAATATTTTCGGCACTGTTACTGAGGATGGTTTCCATTGCAGGTTCTAAACGTCCCTCTCAGGTTTTTTCATATTAGCCTTTCGGTTTTAGTACAGCTGTGTCGAATCCTATAGAACTAAGATATCATTCATATATCGATATCAGACCAGTAGATGCGTTCATACGGCGCACCACCTTGAAACACCGCCATATGCTAATGAAGTCCAGTTTATTTCCCGGATGAAGAATCGTTTCGTTTCCAAGCTTGTGCTGTGCTCGTAATGAAGCCGTCAGTTTGCAAAGGGGCAATGTTAACGAAAAGAAATAATAAAAGGTGGCACCAGCTTGCGACCCTGCCAGGATTCGAACCTGGAATCTTCTGATCCGTAGTCAGACGCGTTATCCGTTGCGCCACAGGGCCCTTGCCACTAATGTTCGCACAAAATAATTGTCAAATCGGAAAAGAAAACGGCCTTCAAGATAAGCAATGTAAAGACATTTCACGTGACCTCATTTCAATAGCAAACGGCCGCGCGTATGATGGAAGTAAAACTCATCATGCTTAGCATACCAAATTATTGTCACTCTTACTTACGAATAAGGATAAATCATATAAGTATTATAATCATGAAGCCAGTTGGCCTGCATATTATAAGCTGTTATAACGCGTATAAGTATGTAACGCGTAATACTTGTGACAAACTTGTTCGATTTTGAAGGCAGGCCACGTTACATTTTCTCGAGTGGCTCAAGAAGCTCCCTTTCTGCCCCTATTTGGGGCCAGGTTTGCAGTTCCTGGGAGAAGGAAGGGCCCTGTGGCGCAATGGATAACGCGTCTGACTACGGATCAGAAGATTTCAGGTTCGAATCCTGGCAGGGTCGGGGTTTCTAATCCGTTTTTCTTCCCTCTCTTTCACATCGCCTTTGGCTCTTTATGAGAAACCAGACAGATTCTTTAGAAGAGGTTCAGTAGGGTTTTTGGAGAAAAGTCTGACTTGGACAGTTTCGCTTGAAAAAACTTTTTTGGTTTTACCACTTCCTACTCCAACTGAATGCAATATAAAGCTAACAAACAATAATACTGATTGGAGTCCGAGGTAGAGTTTCCACTTTTCCTTCATCTGGGAGCACGATCCTTTAGAATTTGTCAGGTGTCCAATAAAATCCGGGACCAGTAGCAGCCGTGGTCCGGGAGGGGAAAACCACATCCGTGAAGTGAGCGAAGGAGTGGTGGAACAGAACCAAGAACAGGTTTCGGAGGCATTCGCCTCAACGGCCCGGGGGCAGGTCAGGGTCATTGCCCTGGTTTCACTTTATCCGATTTCCTTATCCTGTCTCAAACACAGTGGCGTAGCCAGCTTTTCGTCAATGGGGGGGGGGGGGGGGGGGGGTGGCTGTACCCCCCTCAGCCCCCCCCCCCCCTCGCTACGCCACTGCTCAAGCATAATCTTGGAGAATCGTCACTGGAGCATGCGTATGAGAGGTGTTCCTTGTAAAATCAAGAAGGAAGCTGCATACCCTTCTCAATTCAGAATGTATTCCTCTTCGATAGGGCGCCGAATACGATTACAGCAGTTTTTTCTTTTAATTTCCATCGATCGAAGGCATATTTAAATCATGGAATGCGATCAGCACTCATCCAAGATATTAGGTCACAAGCTGACTGATCGGTGTTCTTACAAGTCCAAGCCTGCCCTGATCACCTCGATGGGCCTCATACCTCCGTGTTCCCCGATCTTAAACGTGACGTGTGGTTGAAGGTGGGTCACGGAAACGACCTCGTGAAAGGGATGAAGCAGCTGCTTGGATCTCCGGATTAGGAATTCGGGGAACGATCTCTTCGAATGGACTCGTCAATCTAGTGCGTTTGCTGCGTCTTGCCTCTCTTCCTTGACGTCACTGTGACGTAGCTGAAGACGTGAGAAATAGGCGTTTCTCGCGCAGAGGAGTCCGGCAGTCCTACTTCTACCGATATTCTCCTTCAGGCAATGACCACGTCCTGCTTAGAAAAGACGATGATTTCAGAGTCCGATTGGCCTCGACAGAATTTTCACGGTCATCCTTTGGAATAATCCAAGGAACTATCCTGTACCCGTCAACCCCCCTCTGCCTCTTCATCCTTCACCTCTTCGGAATAAGTATTGTGCGAGTATTGCGAGCGCGAGCTCTTGTTTTCCCTTTCTTCACTCTGTCTCCCTACAATTAGACTGAAACTCAATGAGCTGATTGCACACAGGGTCCAGCATTAACCCTTTATATTTCACCGGGAAAATAATTTTCCTCCTCTCTTATCTTGCTTCATCGAGACTGACGTTGAGATAAATACACCATTCCAAAAAAGAATCAAGTGGTGGAGAGGTAACTGACGGGAAGATCCCTTCCATATTTTCTCGATCGCAACTCCTACATGAGTCGTCATGTATTATTATATCCTAAATCAAGGAGAACAAAGAGACCTTCCAACCGTGAGAAAATCATCGCGATCGGCGCCACGCCAGACGCGTTATCCATTGCGCCACAGGGCCCTTCGCACTTCTCTCCCCCTCAAAGGAAATGTCTGCTTAACAATTCCCAAATAGGGGGAAAGTGCATTTGATAAGCAATTCGGGCCTGTTTTCGAAATCAAACAGCTATTAGTTTGTCACGAGTATTATGTGTGGTATTCTTAAAATAGTAATTTCAAATTTTAAAAAATGCATGCCCAACTAACAGTTTTCATATTTGTAGCACAGGGTGTCCGAAAAAGGTGTCCCTAGTTTATATTGTAATGACTCGGAAGATACAGGAGATAGAAAAAAGAGGTTTGTGGTAAATGAAAGCTAGGGACTGAAAGTTTTTCCCATCAGGTGGCTCAGTGCCGCTTGACGACCGCTGCGCATGCGCATACAGAAATAACTTGGAATCCTGAAGAGCCATTGGATTAGCCGTGGGGGGTCCCATCCCTTGTCCCCCGCGATCCCCCACGACTTGACTCTGCTTTGTTTTTTTCCCCCCCTTGATTTACGTCAAGACCCTTGTGTACACATCTAAGATTGACGTGCAAACTCCGGAGGATAGAATTGGAACGCCCATCGACACTGCATCGCCTGAGATGCTGAGCAGGACATGGGTAGAGATCGAATATCACCACCACCACCACCAGCCACCAACGAGGCACTTGTGGAAATGTACTGTATCAGGGAAAAAAAACTTGAGATAAGTAGCTTTCATTTACCACAAACCTCATTATTTTATTTCCTGTATTTTCCGAGTTATAGCAATATGAAACCAGGGACGCCTTTTTCGACCTCCCTGTACTTATAATATGAGAGTAACAGTTCCAACACATACATTAGGTTGTTGCAAAAGTCCTGTCGGTGTTGAATGTAACATGTTCTAATAAGACTTCCAGGCTTTGACAATTCCTGGCGAGTGGGTGGTAGGTATGGGTATATAAGGACAGTCTGTTGTATCTCACTCATCCCATCATCTCTCATTGCCTCTGAGAAATTCACGCCAACGCAGATCCATCTCCGTCACTGCATTCTCTTCCACTTCCACTCTCGCGTCGGAGCTACGGAAGCTCATCGCCGAGTGTGCGCAGTTTAT